>JAKJMR010000009.1:3386865-3466021 GCA_024449315.1 Daboia siamensis | reverse complement strand
TCTCTGTGGGAAGATTATTTGTATGTAATATGTCTGGGACATGCTTTGAACCAGCTTCTTCAGAGGGACTTCATTTTTCCATATACTGAGCTGATTACTAGTAGGCTGACAAAGCAGAAAAAGCAGTACCTCTAAAGAAGCTGATTCAAAGCATGCTCCATCAAACCCAAGATGACTTCTTTACAGTGAACAGCTCTTTTCAGACATATTAGATAGTTCCTTTGTAGCTAGTACTTACATCATTACTAATCACCTTATATGATGGCACAGGAGGGAATGCCTTATTCCAGGGGTAGGCAACCTTGGCTGTTTTATGACTCATGGACTTCAACTCCCAGAATTCCTGAGCTAGCCATGCTGACTCAGGAATTCTGGCAGTTGAAGTCCATGAGTCATAAAAGAGCTGAGGTTGCCTAACCCTGCTTTATTCTAACCCTTAAACAAACTGATCAGCAACTGTTATGATAGGCTAATTATTAATGCAATACTATTGTGTTTTAGGGAAGCAGTGGCTCAGTGGGTTAGGATACTGAGCTTGTCGATCAGATGGTCGGCAGTTTGGCGGGTCGAATCCCAAGTGCCACGTAACAGAGTGAGCGCCTGTTACTCGTCCCAGCTTCTGCCAACCTAGCAGTTCGAAAGCACGTAAAAATGCAAGTAAAAAAATAGGGATCACTACAGTGGGAAGGTAACAACGTTCCGTGTGCCTTTGGTGTCTAGTCATGCCGGCCACATGACCACAGAGACGTCCTCGGACAATCGCTGGCTCTTCAGCTTTGAAATGGAGATGAGCACCAGCCCCTAGAGTTGGAAACAACTATCACGCGTGTGTGGGGGAAACTTTACCTTTACCTTATTGTTTTTTAATTGATGTGCAGATTATAGACCTGACTTTTATAGAAAGCAATTGTCTGAACTGTGTTTTTTTAGTTATCAGTGTAAGCTGCATATTTATTAGTATACAAAGTTTGCAATGTTTTTAAAGTGCAGTACTTAGAGGAGTTATTAGTCTTTTAATTTGAATGAAGTATTATTAGGGTTATTGTTAATTTCTGCTGTCAAATTCATTAATAAATATTAATTCATTAATTATATACCCAGTAATGTTCTTAGCAATTTATTTAATTAGTTTGCAACAGCTATCTTTCTAAATCCCAGTTAAATATCCAAACATTCCACAAGAGATTATATATCTTTTCAGGAATGTAATTAAACTGCTAATTCTCTGCTTATATGACTTTAGATTAATTAATTGGGAAGTCACTTCTGTCTTTTATTTATCCAATTAATCTTAAACATTCCTTGATATACCACAGTATTAAGTCTTCCTTCATCTTCAGATATACCATTTGAGAGTTTATCATAGATTGCAGATAAAGCATTCTAGAGAACAATGCAGAATACAAAGTAATTTTTATTTGTTTATCTTGGGTAAAGGTAGACATGCATCTAAGGTTTGCTTCCCTTTCATGTACTGTATTCTCTCTAAAATAAAGAATGTCTTCTCCAGAAAAGAGAAACTTTGAAGGCCATCTAGTTAGTAGTAATGGTGACTCAAAACGTATTTACAACTTGGCAATTTTCAGAACTGAACAAATATAATAATAATAACAACAACAACAACACAACAACAACAACAACAACAACAATAATAATAGTAATAGTAATAGTAATAGTAATAATAATACAGTTAGAAGGGACTTTGGAGGTCGTCTGGTCCAATCCCCTGCTCAGGCAGGAAACTGTACATTTTCAGACAAATGGCTGTCTAGTCTCTTCTTAAAAGCTTCCACTGTTGGAGCATTAATTTATCAAGCTGTCCAACTGATCTCTCCCTGCTGCTCAGGCCTTCATGGTTGTTATCGTTCTCCTACATTTATCCTGGCTTAGAAGATCTAATATAAAACAAGTTAGAATTGAAGGGTCTTTTTTCTTCTTGGAATCTTCTCTTTGTTAACTTTCTTCTTCAGGAGAAGAGGTTAAAAACACTTACAAAATATAGAGGCATGATTAAAGGTTTGAATCAGTGATTGATTCAATGACAAGTTTGTTTCTCAGTTCAGTTGCAGAAAGGTCCTCCCCCCCCCCCAGGTCTGTTTATTTGAATTAATTTGTATTAATGAGTTGGATACAACTGGTTCCTGGGTTCCTGCCATTTTGTATTTGCTTTTTTAATTTGTTTGTATACAAAGTTATCGGGGGTTGGGTATCTTTGTCAATGAAATAATAAATAAGTAAGACTGAGCTTTCAGTCATCTTTTGATACTACATTAAATGTTTCTCTCAGGGCATTTATTTCAATGGTTGCTAATTTTTTATATATTAATTTAAAGGCGGATCTTCTCGGAAAGTTTAGAACTCTCTTCCTTCCTTGTTGGATGGGGAGATATGAAGGACTGAAGCCAGAGTGCCTTGTGTTCTGTCTTCAGAAAATTTGCTTTGTTATATTAATCTGAGATCTATATTTGGAAACAAAATAATTTACTTCTGCTTTTATTTTTAAAAAAATTGTCAATGCCATTGTTGATGCAACTTCATTTAACAGCATTAAAATATACCTTCTGCCAGGATATATTTTTGGCTTCCAATTCTAGCCCATAACCCTGGTGATCTCTGCCCAACTACTAACCAATAGTACTCACCAGCCCTACCAGTCCTGTCCTTCCAAGATCAGAGAAAAATTGGCCAGACCAATTTAATGTCTTACCTGCTGAGCATATATCAGAATGTGGCCTACAAGTGGTCAAGTATTCTGCATACCAGGACAGCTAGAAAATGATTGGCCTGTATCTCTGGCCTGATTCTGAAAGTCCCTTCTTCAAAGTAAGGCCCTCTGAACAGCATTCCTGTGTCTGATCCCCTCTTCCTATTTTGTAGGGCTCTTTTAGGCATCCATAATACTGTGCTTTCTGCCCATTACAAGAAAGCATCTTTATGGCATTTCAACGGTCAGTCTAGTCAGTATCCATACACCCTATAAGGCACCTGATTTCAGGACACCAGTTTGTAGAATTCCTGCTATCCTTACCAACTCTCATTCACAAATCAACTAATGGGGAAAATATAAATAACATCCATGCATAGTTGGTGAAAGATGGATTCCAAGACCCTTATCTGCTTTCAGCAGTATTTACTGCCATGGAAATATTGGTTTATTTCTTTGTTTATCAAATTTCTATACCCGTCCCCCAATCTCACCTAAGTACAATTGCAGACTTTTCTCTTTTGGTGTGAATCTACATTCGGGGGGGGGGGTTAGGAGGAGGAGCCGCAAATTACCTTCTGTCCAGTTCTCTGTACCCCAATATCTTTCCATCAATAGTGGTAGAAGGCACTTTTTCCCTTGGCCTGATTTTACTGCTTCCTCCCTTTCCCTCTTAGCAAAAAGCTAGCAAGTGACAGGTTTCTAAAAAAAAAAAACTTCCTTATGTGCTGAGACCAAAATTCTCCTTTTCTTTTTATTCTTTCAGTGCTTTTATGGAATCCTTTGTTCTTTCTTGTTCACCTGCAGGAGCTGGGTCTGTGTTTTATTTTATGGTTATGATCTTTCTATCTAGCTGGGGGTCAAAGAAGAAACAGATAGTTGAAAAGCCAACCAAAGAAAGAATTGCAAGTTAGAAGGAGGAATGAATGAATGAATCTGAATATATTAAAAAGAAAATTACTTACCTCCACTTGAAATAACTTGAATTCCAAATGGGAATTCCAAATGGGAATGAACATCTTATGTTCATTTTGAAGTTGGTTATCCTACACCCCCTCCTTCCCCACATCTACTTTTATGAATGGATCATCTTAAATGTAGGACTGATTTCATTTGGGATAAACAGAAAGTCTCCTGTAAGGAAAACACAGATAATTTTCTTGGCCGAATATTGTGCCCTTGACTCCCTTATTGTTAACATTAGGATCAAAGGCCTTAAAATGATATCCCAGTACAAATGTGAAATAATGATTCTTCCCAAGGGGGCTGGACTATGCTTCCCAGGTATCTGAGTGCCATAGCCCAACATAGTTCAACAACATTTCAATAACCCCAGAGGTTCCCCACCTCTGTCCAGCCCTGTTGTCAATAATTTCAGAGGTTCTGGCCTTGCCTATTTTCCAGCCAGACACGGTGACACATAATGGGACCAGAGTAATATTTTTCAGGTTAGTTTTTTAAAGGAAATAAACCATTTGTCAATACTTCGGATATGGCAGCATAAAAAGGTCTGCATTTATTTTTGTTTGTGTGAAAATGAACCAGAAGGCTATTTGCTACCTGGGTGAATGCTCACCTGAAAGAGCACAGAACTAAAGTGCACAAAACTACTCAAAGTGCAGTTCAGTCCCAGGAGGTCTGGAGCTTTTGTTGATGCCTATTGTGCTCCGGTACATTCCCTATAAAAGCCAGGGTGTGAAAAAGGGCAAGTGGAAAAAGCAGGTTCTTGTGACAAGCTAAACAAAACCTTCTGAGGCGGGGGAGGGGGGAAAACACCACCTCACAGTCTCAGAATAAGCACTGTGGCATCTCTGCTCAATTTTTTTTGTCTAAACATCTTTGGAAATCTATCCTGGACCAGCACCGAGCCGCAACAATCCAGAAACCAGCACACAAACCAGCAAAGCCCCATCTGTGGGATGCAGGCAGCACATGAAACCATGCCCCCTCCGGTCCGCAGAAAAACTTCTCTCCATGGAACTGGTCCCTGGTGCTCAAAAAGTTGGGGACCTCTGTCTTCTAGCTTTACACAGCTAAGCTCATTTCTTTGTTTCAGCTTTTTGTGCCATCACAAGTTTTTTCCTTGTCAGAGGCTTGCTCCTTTTAAGCGATATCACTCCTGACATTTGAGGAAATTCTTCCAGCTAGACTAGGAATGCCAACTTGTCAAGCATTTGTCACCGCATTGTTTCCTATAGTATTGTTCTTTAGATATGATGTTAGAAGTCACTATGTCAAGGAACTGAGCAGGTGCAGAGAAAACAAGAAAATAAACTTGCTACTGATATTCATTCACCTGCTTACTGCATTTCAGTTTGCTCTGAAATGCAAACAGGCAATGATAATTGTTGTGTAGCGGGTTCTTTGGCGCAGGAATGAAGATGAGGCAAGTGAGTTCAAGAAAGCTCATGGTTTATTGCTTCCAAGATCTGAACTGAGAATTGGGCTGTAACTAGCCACAATACATAGTCTAGCCCCTAGACGGCAGCCAATAGGTTTGAAGCAACCATTGCTACCTAGGGACAGCCAATAGCAGCACTGGAGACTTGTAGTCTGGGTTGCTGGAGAGTCATTAGCTGCTCCAGCAACCCACGTGGTAGCCCAATACATAACACCCATCCCCTCTTAGATCAGACAATATTGTAACACAATTTAGTCTTAATAAAATTATCAAGATTCATTATCAAAACAAACCTAAATAATAGTAATAGAAAATAAAACCATATAGGTTGCAAAGTTAACTTACAGCATCTGAATGAATAGGCTTCATTGACAGCACACTAGACAGTTAACATCATAATTCCCAGTTTCTGTAGTACAGTGGCAAGTTGCAATACAACAACATTATAGATCTTTATTTTACAATGTAATCAGCAAGATATGAAGGAGGGTTGTGTGCCTTAGAGGAACGTCTCAGAGTTCCAGTCACTTTGTGGTCTACCAGCTTACCCAGTGGGCTGGATAGACCCATGTTGCTCCTGAGTCAAGGGGATTAGATGCTCTCTGGCTGGCCTCTCCAGGTTGGCCCACCCCACAGTCAGACTGATCAGCAGAGTAGGCACAGCAGTTGCTGAAGTCTGGTTGGCTTGCTCCTTCAGGGGATCCATGTAGCATTCCTGGACCCCCCACTTTTCCATCTGGTTCCTCATCGATTATCAAAGAAAAGTCCCGAGAGTCCAAGTGAGGACTAGCTTGGCCACAGGTTTGAGGACCTAGGGAGGGACTTATAATGCAGTCCTCACTTAGTGACCATTCTTGAAACCGTTTTCTGAGTTGATCAATGTGGCGTCTGACAACTCGCCCTCCCTCCAGCCCCACTTCATAAGATAGGGGTCCAGATGCTTTGGTGATTTTACCAGGAACCCACAGATTCCCATGACCATAGTTCCTGGCCCAAACCCAATTTGGAGCCCCCTAGGGGGTTTTGGTTGAGAGGCTTCTGCTGCCACTTTATCTGGATGCAACCTGTCCAGTTTAGTGATCAATCACCTCCCCCAACGCAGTTCTGCAGGACTTTTGCCTGTAGCAGTGCAGGGCATAGAATGCTGGCAGAGTAAAAAATCTGCAATCTGTGATGCCAGTCACCTGTTACAATGCACTTGAGTGATTCCTTCGTTGTCCTCACCATGCGTTCAGCTTGACCATTAGAAGATGGATGAAAGGGCACAGATGTTGCATGTCTGATGAGATTTGCTCTAAGGAAGGCCTGAAATTCAGCAGCAGTGAATTGGACCCCATTGTCTGAAACTAAGACATCTGGCAACCAATGTGTGGCAAAGAGTTTTCTCAGCACCTTGATGGTCCTAGCAGTAGTCATGTTAGGGACTGGAATTACTTCCAACCATTTGCAGTGGCTGTCCACCACTATGAGAAAGAGCTGGCCCTGAAAGGGCCCAGCGTAGTCTATGTGAATTCTAGACCAGGGAGTGTGCGTTTCCTCCCACCTGTGAACAGGAGCCTGTGGCATTTCAGGCCTAGATTGCTGGCATGTATAACAACCATGGACTTGTGCCTCAATGTCCTTGTCAAGGCCAGGCCACCAAAGGTAACTTCTTGCTAAAGCTTTCATTCTGACAATGCCTGGATGGCCTTCATGTAATGATTGTAAGACCCTGTCTCTTAGGGAAGAGGGAATTATGACTCTGTTTCCCCATAAAATGTACCCTTTGTGGGCAGAAAGCTCATGTCTTCTGACAAAATAATTCTGAAATTCAGAACCTGGGCTTTTATCCAACCACCCCATGTATACCCATGAAAGTACTCTACTAAGTTTTGTATCTGTAGCTGTTTCAGCAGCAATGTCCCCAGCATGGGGGGGAAATTCAGTCAGGTCCTGTATGGACAGAATTCTGGCAGCAGGAGCTGGGTCTGGTTCCATTAGTGGCAGTGGTAGTCTACTGAGGCCATCAGCATGGCCCATTTCTTTGCCCGGTTTGTGAATCAATTTAAAATTGTATGCAGACAAAAAAATAGACCATCTCAACATTCTTGGGGACAGTATATGCGGGGTTTGTTTGTCTGTTGTGAAAAGTCCCAACAGTGGCTTGTGGTCTGTAAAGACCATGAAGTCCATACCATATAAATAGTCATGGAATTTTTTAATTCCAGCAACAATGGCTAGGGCTTCTTTGTCAATCTGAGCATAGTTGCATTCAGCAGAGGACAAAGTCCTTGAGTAGAATGCTATAGGAACCTGTGTTCCATTCTTTTCTAAGTGACTTAAAACTGCCCCCACCCCATAGGAAGATGCATCACATGCAAGACATACTGGTTTAGACTCTTTGTAATGAGTTACAGTATACTTTTCTGACAATAGTGCTTTTAAGTCCTGGAAACTTTTTTCATGTAAATTAGTCCATTTCCATGGAGCTTTCTTATCTAAAATCCTGTGCAAAGGCTGTGCTAATGAGGTAGAAAGGTGTGATAGAAGTTAAGGAGGCCCAAGAATGCTTGTAGCTCACCTTTGGATTTATTTATTTATTTATTTAATTGATTGATTTTATATACCGCCCTATTCCCGAAGGACTCAGGGCAGTTTACAGGGCGAATTAAAACAATACAAATAAATACAATTAACATAGAATTAAATTAAGACTAGCCCACAATTAAAACAAATTAAAATTTAAAATTTAAAGTTAAATTAAAACCCCCTCAGTCCAGGCCAGAAACATCAAATAACCAAGTTTTCAGGTCCCAGTAAAACGAGTGAAGGTCCGGGGCAGTCCGAAGTTCTACTGGCAGTTCATTCCATAGGGCAGGCGCACCCACAGAGAATGCCCTCCCCCTTGGAATCACCCGCCGGTATTCCCAAACCGGCAGAACCCTAAGGAGGTCCTCCCTGTGGGAGTGCACAGGACGATGGGAGGCTGATGCTAGCAGCAGGTGCTCCCTGAGATAATCTGGAGCCATGCCATTTAGGGCTTTATAGGTCATCACCAGCACCTTGAATCTCACCCGGAGGGAAACTGGAAGCCAATGCAGCTCGCGGAGAAGAGGTGTTACATGAGAGTATTGGGCAATTCCCATTACTACTCACGCGGCTGCATTCTGCACCAGCTGAAGCCTCCGAGTGGTCCTCAAGGGTAGCCCCATGTAGAGAGTGTTGCAGTAGTCTAACCGGGAGGTCACGAGCACATGAGTGACTGTGGGGCAGAGCCCAGTCAGAGGAACACCTCCCTCTGAGCCCAACCAGGTTTCCGTAATGCATGCCAGATCCACGCATTCCTCCTCGATCAAATCTCAGACGAGGGGAGCTTTATTCGCAACAGATCTGGCATTAAAGTACACCATCCTGAGCTCAGGGACCTGATCTGAATCTGACTGATTGCGACTAAGGTCCTTTACGAGGTCTTATCTCGCGGCGATGAGGACGGCAAGGTCAAATTACTTTGTTACCCTCATCGCGTCCGCAGATAATCACCTGGCCACCCTGTTTAGGGTGACTTGCTCCCTCCTGAATCAGGAGGTGAGGGAGGAGCCCTTGCAGGGTCGTGCCGAGGAGTTTAGCCAGCATATGTCGGACAAAATCGCTCGGATCCGGACCGGTTTGGACTCCGACTGGGCAGAGTCTGATGGCGAGAACATGGGTGGTCTTGTCGATGTCATCTGGGAGGAGTTTGATCCTGTGACTCTGGAAGAGGTGGACAGGATTATGGGGAGGCTGAGCTCCACCACGTGTTTGTTGGACTCGTGCCCCTCCTGGCTGGTATATTCGGCTCGGGAGGGGACACGAGGCTGGCCCCAGGCAGTGATAACTGCTTCTTTGAGCGAGGGTAGTTTTCCCGCCGCCTTGAAGGAGGCGGTGGTGAGACCCCTCCTCAAGAAGCCTGCCCTGGACCCAGCTGTGTTAAACAACTATCATCCGGTCCTGAAGTTCCCTCACCCACTTAAGATCAGCATTACAATAAAAGATAAGATATTTCCAATAAAGTATTGAACTTACTTACTTCTCCCCTCCCTCCCTCTCATTTTTAAGGGAAATTTCTGTAAAAAAGGGGGGGGTTAAATGCAGAAGCCTACTGCATTCAGGCAATGATTCTGATCTAAATCAGACCACCACTGTGTGCATTACAGAACAGGTAGTTTTCAATTTATAACCACAACTGGAACTTCCATTGCTAAGAGATCGCTAAGGAAGTTGTTCCTGATTTTACATGGTTATTAAGTGAACCATTGTAGTCATTAAGTGAAGCATGCAGTTCTTAAACAAATCCAGCTTCCCCATTGACTTTCTTATTAGGAGCCAGTCCGGAAGATCACACATCATGCTCACAGGACCCCAGGATCCTGCCACCAACATAAATCCTTGAAGCACTTGAATTTTGATCACGCGACTGCTGGTACACTGCAACAGTTGTCAAGTGTAAAGGCTGGTTGTAAGTCCCTTTTTTCAGCAGCAGCAGCATAGCTTCAAACAGTTGCCAAATAAACGGTTGTAAGTTGAGGACTACCTGAAAATAAAAGCAAGGGATGGAGCTACACATCATCCCTGACCTGCGAAGGGTGTCGTCTGACATTCACATAACTTGGAGCTGCACATGGCAAGGTCTAGAGTCTCAAGGGATCGTGAAACAGGCAGTATGGATTTGTCAGGTAGATGATCAAGGTTACGAACTTGTCTCCCTTCTATTATCAAATTCCTTGCCTCGTGCTTTCCCAGGTGATAGCCCTGCAGGTAGATATTGCCAGCTTTAACTGTGACTTCATGTCAGGGAAGTCCTTTTTTCTGTGTAATAAATGGTGGGGTAGCTTTCCAGAGCCTGCTATGGCTACCCACTGTGCAGCCTCACAGTTTTTTTCCCTTTCATCATCACAACCGCTTAAGATGGCAAATTGCTCTCCTGCCCACCACTACAAAAATGACAGTAACCTGCAGTTTTAAATAGCACAAAATAACTGAACAAAACAATTTGGGTTCTTTTTTCATTTTCTTTTATTATGTGCTTTCAAAATATAAGGCTTGTTTTGCACAATTGCTCTATGCAAGAGGATCTCTTTTACTTTTAGGGTGTAGCCGACAGTCTAGTCATAAAAAATAATACTTTGATTAATTCCATTAATTCCATATTTTAGTTGTTTGGCTAAAACTTATTCCTGTTATCAAAACAAAAAGGGATTACATTTGGCTTCTTATATTTTCCTTCTCTATGTTAAATATATCCAACTATGGTATTTGTATAAAGTGTTTTGTTATCAAATCTTTCTGAAGTATTTGATAAAATTTTCTGTATTATATTAAAAGAAAGCCATAAATTAAAAAGTTTATTTTTCATTGCATATCATCTATGATATGTTAAGGTGAATTTCCTGGTTTTACTAGCAGGGAAATGAGGCTTTTCTACTCCAGAGCAAAAATTACACTTTCCTCCTCAGTTTAAATCCCTAAATCTGCTCCCATGCTATCACCAACTGTTCTTTCTAATATGCTCCAAAGTCTAGTAGCAGTATATATAATTTTGCTGTAGTACCCTTGGTTACTGTTAAACAAGAGTTTATTATTTGCTCAAAATGTGTTAAGAGTGAAATTGCTTTAGTTTTGTTTTACTGCTGGGTACTGTAAAAAGGAATTCAATTGTGTCCAATGCAGCCAGTGCAAATTATAGGTCAATTAGATTTTTGTTGCTGTTTTAGATTTTGGTTAGGTACTGCATAGGTCTGTTTCAAAACTGGTAAAAAAATTATTCCTATTTTTATTACAAAATGGACATCATAGAATAACTCTTTATCTCCTCACTCCCTTCATAAGGTTTCAGACAGTTCATTGACCCCCCAAATATTTATTATACGAACATAATGTTACTATTAGCTAATAGTATTATGTCTTATAATAATAACAATAACAACACAAAACATTAACCTTTGTGTTCCCAAAGTAGGATATTGACCACTTTGGGAAATCCTGAAATAGAAGATAGCAATGGAGTTAAGGAAGTTAAACAGTTTATTTTGTTTGGGTCCATTATTTCTGTATTAAAAATATATTTCTTAAATACTGTTTTTGTCATATATTCTTTTATTCTATTAAAAAGGCCAAACACAAAAACATTTTGATTGAGAATATTTTCTCTGTGTACCCATTGTTTACAGAATATTCTTGGGTCAAAAAAATCATATATGCTTCCGATGTTTAAGATATAGAATTAAATCATGAATAAAGAAAATTCATATATTTTTTAAAAGACAGGTCAGGCAGAAGGAATGGTCAGTGCTTTAATATGAAAAATGAACATGTAATTTTTCTAAGAAGAGTTGAAAGGGAGTCATTCAGTTCCAGTTGGAGCAAATATTCAGCATAAATTTTGAACTAATGATCTTTCTGATATTACTTCTCAAATAAGAGAAGTCATATATAAACCTCTGACATAAGAACAATAAAATGTATAATATTGTATTAAAGAAAAATCTATTGCTCACAAAAAGTGTCTTACTTTATCACATAGCCAATGGAACAGTGTGGAAATAAGCTCACATTCTAGAATGCAATTAAATTTATATTTCAGCATATGGTTAGTTTGTTTTACTTTTCCTTAATAGTGAAGCTTTAATCTCAGAATTTGTACCTCTGCCTGCTGTTCATTCAATAATCAAAACCTGCATTTCATTCCTAGACAGAGAAAACAAAGATATATTCTCCATAGTGTTGTTGCCCTTGTGTCTCAACATTTTAGCATTAATCCAGACTTCAAGTTGGGATGATCAATGTCCTATTTCTGCATATTTGAGTTATAGTAAAAGTAGCGTGCCATCTGGCATTTTATGGCATAAGTGGTTTGTTTGTTTATTTACAAAACACCGTTTTTCCTAAGTTTCAAGTAAAACTGTTAATTACTGAGATTGCTGTTATCAGTTGAATAAATACATCAGATTTCAGCTAACGTTTTTAGTCACGTGTTTTTTTAAAATCTAATTTATTTTTTCTTTCAGCCGTGATACATAATTTTAAGCACATTATTGTCACTGAGTTTGGGAATGGGGAACTGGTTTGCAGCTTGGGGAGAGAGCACATGCCTTTCATGACCTGTCCAGATAGGTCTTGGATGAACTCAAACTTGTATGTGTTTCTGCCAACCAATCTTGACATACTGAGTTAGACAGACTACACTCAGACAGAATATTAAATGTGTTTATGTGTTCATTTGTACTTTGCATGATAGTACAAAATGTCTACAGAGATTCTCAAGTCGTCCAGGTCATAGTTATCCCAAAGGTGGTTTTTCACAAAGGAAGAGGCTGAAGAAGCTTCTTGGATGAGAAGAGAAATGTTTTCAAATAAAAACAAGGAAGTCTAGTTGCCTCATGAAAAAGCGCCTTTAGGATAGTACAAAATGTTTACAAAAAAATATCAGCTCTCATTTCTTTAGAAATGTCTGCATCAACTGGTTTTAGGGATATGCTTACAAATGAATGAACAGTAGTAGTTCAGGTGACCTGTCCAACTTATGAGGGTTCCTCTGGGGAATGTACTACAGCAGAGATTTGGCAATCTAGCTTTGGTATTTTAAAATTCTGTTCAAGGAAAAGAGGAACTTTGCTGTTTCTTCATAAACTTTACAATGAGTATAATCTTTATAGGTCAGTGCTGTGTATACAAAAGTGGGAGTAATTGCTACTGTAGGAGATGAGCAGGCTCAGCCTGAGGAGGGCTCAAGTCCATCATCAGTCATGACTCATGAGGCCCTTTGTGCCTACAAGAGATCTAAGTCCAGCCCACCATGAATTCCTTATTTACTGCCAAATTACTTTAACTGTTAGTAGTTCAGATTCTTCTAAAGAACCTAAGCTTGCAATACATCTTTATAACCATCTGAACTGCCTGAATCTCCTGATTTCCCTGGCTCTTGAAGCTACTGAACTCAACAAGATTTGCTTATAGGTAGATACAGTGCTTTTTTTTTGTAAAAGAAAAAGGTGCCAGAATTCACACAAGTTATACAACCTGCCTTGCCTACCCTATAAGGTTCCATCCAAAAAAGGTGCCGGAACTCTGTTCTGAGCGTTCTATGAGAAAAAAAGCCCTGGGTAGATACATCTAGAATTCTAACATTAATTACTTTATAGTAAGAAACATTCAGAGGCTTAACATTTAAAAACACAATACATTCAATCTAGCCTTTTCTAATAATGCAGATCTTGATTTAGAATGTAAACAACAAAAATATCGGTGAAGCAATTCTTACATTCCAGAGGTGAAACATTTGGCATTTATTTATATTTGTATTTAGCAGTTTTCAATTGTTTTTAATGTTGAAAATACCATTTTTTCTTTTCTTTTTGCTATCATTTCTGATGTTTTGCTTAAGAAGTTTCATACTTTTCATGCAGCAGATTTGTTAATCACTTTTATATGTAATAATTAACTATTTAATCATCCCTCATTTTTGCATCTTTAATATTTGTCCCTCTTTTGCTGCTTTCTATGGCAATATAGTATCATCTGTTGTGCCATATCTCCTGCTTAGATAGAGCTACAGAGAATCCTTCTTAGTTCAAGGAATGTATATAGGTTTGTAGAGTAGAAATAAACCACTTCAAAGTTTCATAACAAATCTTGTACTTATACTGATAAGATTAATAAAAGATTCTGCTTCAAAGGTATTCATGGCACATTTCTGTTAAGTTGTCTTGTCTCTTTAATTTATGAATTTAATCATTTAAATATAGGTTTTATTAAAGGTGTTTTTAAAGGAAGATCAAAATTAATACAAACTTGTAAAATAGGAAAAAAAGAGAAAGAAATCAAAGGAAGAGCTAAAAGTGAAGAAAAAAAAGTAAAAGAAAAATAGGAAAAAAAGAAAAACGATATAAAGAACTCACGTCCAATTTTCTTTATAAAGAAATATGCGTGCTAGTCGTTTCCGACTCTAGGGGCCGGTGCTCATTTCCGTTTCAAAGGCGAAGAGCCAGTGCTTGTCTGAGGACATCTCCGTGGTCATGTAGCCGGCATGACTAGACGCCAAAGGTGCACGGAACACTGTTACCTTCCCACCGTAGTGGTCCCTATTTTTCTACTTGCATTTTTACATGCTTTCGAACTGCTAGGTTGGCAGAAGCTGGGAGGAGTAACAGACGCTCACTCTGTTACGCGGCACTCGGGATTTGACCCGCCAAACTGCTGATCTTCTGATCAAGAAGTTCAGCGTCCTAACCCACTGAGCCACCATGTCCCTTTTCTTTATAATAGTTATAAATAAATTACAATTTTATCACTTATCTACGGTAGCAACATACTGCTGTTCTGCCAATAATCTATCCTGTCTAAACATTAAAACCATAAACCTTTATTTATTT
The DNA here is from genome assembly GCA_024449315.1 of Daboia siamensis. Lineage (NCBI taxonomy): Eukaryota > Metazoa > Chordata > Lepidosauria > Squamata > Viperidae > Daboia > Daboia siamensis. Next base: position 3,451,530 of record JAKJMR010000009.1, on the reverse strand, counting down.
ATTTGTTTATTTATTTATATTTCAAATAAAAAAATAAGTAAGGGGCTTCCAGTCAGCTGGAATTTTGATGTTGTCTTTTTTTCCAGATCAAAATAGTCAATTTAGCCATCACAGAGAAACCAGTTTAATAAACTGATAAAAATAAATAAATAAATATGCCTACTCCCACAAGTTAATGATTCAGTTTTTCTTTAACTTATAGAATGGATGTCTTCATCCTGTTTCATTTGGTATAATTGTCTATTTTAAATTACTGCAGGCATATACATAGAATGAAGGCTACTGCTAAGCTTGTAAGCCGCCCTGAGTCTTCGGAGAAGGGCAGGATATAAATGTAATAAAAATAAATAAATAAAATAAATACTGATGGCAACTACTAAATACGGTGCGTTATGCATTTCAGGCACCAATAACGTGCTACCTTCCAGAAGTTTGGGACTGTCATCCCCACAATCACTTGACACTGGTTAGGTTGGGGCCAATGAGAACTGAAATCTAAAATTTCTAGAGCACACAAAATTACTTCTCTGGATCAATAGCTGAAAAATTAATAATAAAATATCAGTTATTAGATTTCCCCAGTATCTCAATGATTGAAAAGCAGAAGAGGGACATTAAATTGTTCTGTGCTGCTGAAAATACTCTTTCTTTCTTTCAGCAATAGTGGTTCAGTATCAGCAGATATAATCTTCAGCTTACATCTCAATGGAACTAATATGAATTTCTGCATTAAAATAGATTGCTTTACATCTGGCACATTCAGTGAAACTTAACCTACCATCTCAGTAAAACAAGAAGCTACTCTGGATATCCCAGAGGAATGCAGATATCACAGAGAAGACAGGAAAAAGATTGATAAGCTCCTCATGCACAGTTTGTGTTGCAGCCTGCCAACTTTACATGTCTTGGTTGTTCCTATTGCTAATGCTACTAAAGCATAGTACTATATAATTATAATTATATACACAGAGAGACACACAGACACACTAATAAAGCATGAAAAGGAATTGGGATGTAACACAGAAGCTCTGCTGTCCTAATTGAAATTGGGGATTTGGAATATGTATGTATTGTCTCTTGTTTAATTTTCAGTAAATTATTGTGACATCATATTTGTACTTAATGAGTGTTTTTATACAAAGCCAATTTTTCATTTACGATGCATGGTATCAAATCAAATTTCAATAGATTCCAATGCTACTGGAACAAATAAGACTATTTATTCAGAAAAAGATATGCATAGATTATGAGAATATTATAGAAGAAAAGGAATTACATAAATGTGAAGCATGAACCTTTCACATCAAGGTAATATTTATTCCAAAGCTTCTGGCTGGAATCAAATATTATTATATTATAAATGTGTTTATATTTTATCAAAGCAATATTGTATAAACACAAGCACTGATTTTTCTTCCTTTTTCTTTAAACAGGACCTTAGAGTAATCAGTTACCAAGTAACCTGTTTTATATAGTGGCTGAAAGGCAGAAATGATATTTTTATCTGAGTATATACAAAAGGGAAATGGCTTGTACTCCCTCTGCCTCTACAGTGTTGCTTCATATTACACGAGTTTCTCTGTTTATATGCAAAATAAAATAAAATGAAAATCCCAGCACTTGCTTTCAAAGGGAACTTGAAAGACAGAAAGCCACCTTTTTTTAAAAAAAATGACATCAAAGTTAACTCTTGTCCAAATCCCTTGTGCTACTTTGTGGCAGTTGAAATATGCCTACTAACACATTATTCAAAGGTCACGTGTGGCCTTTGGCCTAGGAAGTTGGGGGAGGGGAGAAGAGGAAGCCATGCATTCCCTAATGGCAACATAATATTTTATTGAGTTGTTTAATAATGCATTTTCCCCACCCCAGTGCTCAAAGATTTTTTAGATTCAGTTGGAGGAGCAACATACCTATGTGGAATGCATCCCTAAAAATGTCTTATTTTTATTCATATAAAGGCCATCAGCATATATCTTCTATACATATTTGTACCCAGACATATTATTTAAGTTTCTTTCTGCTGAGAAACATTTATCATGAGGGGGAATCCACAGTGGTAAGCAAAGGTGTACGCAGAACGTAAAAGTGTCCAATTTATCATAGTCATGGAATTATAATACTGTTGATCCTTTTATTTATTAATCCTGGGAGCTGCTCCTGGACACTATTTTGGGACCCATTTAAACAGTATTCTTTATTGCACAGCTAATACAGCACCTTCCTTGCTCTAACTCCCTCAGCAAATCTGTATGCTCCATAGGATTTACTTTTTTTATCAAATTTCTTGACTAATAACATGGCAATCATTTTTACTATGTAGCTGTATATCATTTAGTCATTCCTCTGTGAAAAGCGGCCACCAGGGCAAAATTTAAAATTAAAGAACTCAAGTATTTAGGAGTATAAACAGCCTCTATTTTATCATTAAACGGTTGACTTTTTGAACCAGGTGTAAGCATTAAAACCAGTGTCTTGAACACTAGAAACTATACAGTTGCATATCATTCTCTGCTGTTCAAGATATTCAATTAGTTTGTCAGATAGTAGTTAATTTACTGATGAAAGCTTTGTACTGCCTATGAGTTTATAAGCATGTATTGCCTTTGGCTACCTCTAAAACTATTAGGAATTTTCAGACCAATTATTGTGACTCAAGTATAATGTATGTAGGCATTTTTAAAAATACTTTTAAAATCCACAAATCTAGAGGTATGACTATACTGGGAGGAAAATGCCTATTATAATATTGGTACTTCAGTCTCAGTGTCATGGTTTATTGTTAAGACACTATTGGAAATGGCTTAATCACACTAACAAGGCTTCACTTGATATACAAATAACATGTACCACAACCTGATCTTGTCACCTATGCTGTCTCTATTTTAATTGGACTGATAGACACCAATTTGACTTTCTTTGCATTGTACTAATTTTGTTATGTGGGGTTATTGGTGGTCTCTGATTTTGGTTGGTTTTTTGCAGACATTTCATTACTCAACTACATAACATCATTAGTGCTAGAAAGCAGTGGAGGTCAGTCTCTGTTTATATACAAGTAGCTTGCCCTGTCAGTGTTGGTGGGGAATGTTCTTACTGGGGCCTTGATTAGGCTGTTGTTTTCTGATTGATTGTCTGAGTTGGTAGTTCCTTGATTGGGGTATTGTGTCTTCTTGATTGTTGGTCTAAGCTTGGTATTAGTCTCTGCTTATCTAATTTTGTGATACCTAAAATTATGTTTTCCCTTAATCATCACTTACATAATTTATAATATGTAAGAATGTCAGATGAATCAATACAGCCAGTAAGATGAAAGGTATACTTCATGAAAACACATCTTTTGCCTTTTTACCCTTGGGTTATGATGTTGTGTCACATGCTCCCTGGATGCCAATGAATAAAGGTAAAGGTTCCCCCGCACATGCATGCTAGTTGTTTCCGACTCTAGGGGCCGGTGTTCATCTCCGTTTCAAAGCCGAAGAGCCAGCGCTTGTCCAAGGACTTCTCCGTGGTCATGTGGCCGGCATGACTAGACGCCAAAGGCGCACGGAACGCTGTTACCTTCCCACCGTAGTGGTCCCTATTTTTCTACTTGCATTTTTACGTGCTTTCGAACTGCTAGGTGGGCAGAAGCTGGGACGAGTAACAGGCGCTCACTCTGCTACGCGGCACTCGGGATTCGACCCGCCAAACTGCCGACCTTCTGATCGACAAGCTCAGCGTCTTAACCCACTGAGCCACCGCGTCCCACTGCCAATGAATATTAGGTGCCTTTGTAAACAAATACAGATGAAGATAAAGGCAGAGGTGGAGTGACATTTTAAGCTACTTTTGGTGTGATGACATAGGGGTTTCAAAGGAGATACCAACAGTTCCTAGACATGCCAGTATGTGTGCGGTGGAATCTCTGTGGTGATGATATTGCTGTTCAGAGGAAGCTTTGGGATTACTTAGTACTGTAGAGAAATTGTTGAGGGAAGAGGGTGTACACTGCTTCTGTTCCTGTTACTTTTGAATTTCAAATTCCTCCAAACTATATTTGTCTTCTGTGAGATACAATAAATTTAACAAATGTTGTAACCTAGCATGGAAAAAAGCAAGCTGTGGACATTTCTGGAGTAGGCATGCATAAGGCAAAGGAAGAAATAAACGCTGATTAAATTTCTGCAGTATCTGTGATGTAGATGTTTGTGTAAGTCTTTAAATCCCCCACCCCTCTCTCTTTCTGTCTGTCTTTTTTTTTTTTTTTTGCCTTTGGTGGAAGTTAAAGGTCATGATGGAAAGAGAAATTCTAAAGGCAAAGTCACTCCCAGTCTAACTGTCTAACTATTAAAACAATTTAAAACAGAGCCTGAAACCTATTAAGATCCCTGCATTTGGCCATTTCAGAGATGAGTCATGGGATATGTAGGCTGCATTTAAAAAGAGGGGAAATAATGCTTAGAAAGGAGCAGAACTATATCCACAAGAAAAAAACAACATCTCTGAATTTTTCCTGAAATTTATCATGACAATGCTTCAAGAAACCTTTGGCATCATCAGCTTTTACCTTTTCAAGAAAGGAGGGGAGACATTCTTATGTTACTATTTTATTTATTTACACATTATCTACAGAACTGGTTAGACTGGAAAAAATTATAAACTTGGTCGAAGAAATAAATATTTATTTGGGAAAGGTTAAGGAGCAATGTTGCTTCCTATTTACCTGTTTCCATTAGTTGTCCCAAACTTTTTGAATATTTGTCACTTGCATTCTAATTACCTCAGTATTTACATAATTCGTTGTACTTGGAATTAAATTTTCACCTTATGGCATCCTTAAGGTAAAGGTAAAGGTTCCCCCGCACATGTGTGCTAGTCATTTCCAACTCTAGGGGCCGGTGCTCATCTCTGTTTCAAAGCCGAAGAGCCAGCACTTGTCCGAGGACGTTACCGTGGTCATGGGGCCGGCATGACTAGACGCCAAAGGCGCATGTTACCTTCCCACCGTAGTGGTCCCTATTTTTCTACTTGCATTTTTCGTGCTTTTGAACTGCTAGGTTGGCAGAAGCTGGGACGAGTAACAGGTGCTCACTCTGTTACGCAGTACTCAGGATTTGACCCACCAAACTGCCGACTTTCTGATCGACAAGCTCAGCGTCCTAACCCACTGATCCACGGCGTCCCTACTCTCCCTCTTTTCCACTTTTCATCCTGCCTGTTAAGATATTGTGTAATCTTCAGGGAAGTCTCTAAGTACAATTTTGTGAAAAATGTAAATCCTAGTTGGGATCACGCAAAACCATGGCTTCCTTTAACATTATTTTGTTGTAAAGTGGTAGTGGCTGGGTTAACCCCTAGTGTGCTAAATCATACATTGTGGTCTAAAGGCTGCAATGAAGTAGATTTACATACCCCACGAACTACTGTGATGGATTAATACAGTGCAATGTGTAAACCAGCTGCTGGACCTTACAGAATTTGGATCACTTTGATCTTCTAAATTAGCACTGAAGTCAACTAACTTTCTATGTCATTATTTGTCAATTAGTGCATATGCTCATCATATATTCAGGGACATGCCACCTCTATGAGAATGATTTGTAATCTTGTTTAATTATTCCTTACTCTGATTATTACCTAAAAGATTGGGGTTGTTTTACTCCTCTCTATTACTTTTGTGTGCAGCTGTGAACAAAATGAACCATTTCATATCTACAAGAGCTTTTCCAGACAATTAATTCCTTTCTACTCTGTACATTTATTGAACTTTAGATGCAGAAGAAAAATTAAGAAATTACAGACATCCCTGAGTTAAAAGGCATTCAAGGGTATTCATCATTTTCTAGTGATTTCGTAGCACAGTGATATATTTTTCATTTGTTTTTCAGTCAAGGGCCAAATGAGGAACTAAAGATGAACAGCTTCTTAATCAAAGTTCAAATAGCGGTCAGAAGAGCTAATTGCTATGCTGTTTTCCATATTCCCAAGGTGCAGAAATGTTGCATGCCAAATCAAAACTAATACAAATGCACCATACGCTTCCTCCAACTAGATCTGAAATAAAGGACATCACTGATGAAAAATATTCTTGGAATCTCATTTCATTTCTAAATTCCTTTCGTTAATTTCTTATGAACATTTATTTCTTTTCTGCAGACAGTTTTTTTTTAAACACATCTAGGATTGATTTATATTATGCCTGTATGCTTGAACTACATTCACAAAAACCTTCCCTCTGTTTTGAAAAATTAGTAAAATATATTGAGAATAATGCTTTCATTTCAGCTTTAGATTCATTAACTTTGTGGGCTTCCATCATCTAAAAAATGAGAGCAGCATTAATGTCTAAGAAAAGAAAAAAACCTCCTTAGAGCCAGCCCATATATGCTTGAATAGTTGTTATTAGGTGATTCATTAGCAGGGTCTTTATAAACGTTGCATGTACTCTACGTGCCATGGAAAGCAAAATTGGTACAAATAACCTATTAAATCAGGCAGCTGGATGTTTTAGAACTCTGTGTTTTTAAAACTCTTAAAAGTTGTTGGAAATAAATGAAAGCAATTTTAAGGAAGAATTTCTAATGTCCTGAAAGCATGATTATCAATTTAGCAACTATGTATAAAGGAAAATAATGTGTTTATAGAACTACTAGCAATGTGCGGAAAGAAGAAAGAAAGCTATGGGGACAAAGGAGAAGCAACACTATTCACCTTCCCCCAATCCTGGCATTTTATTAGAAACCTTCTCATTGTTTTCAGCGGGGAAAAACATCAAGAGGTGCATATATTTGTTGGACATTAATTGGCCCCTTTATGGTACATTTTCTTCCCTGACTGGTATCAATAAAGGGCTACTGTGCCACATATCTCAGAAGGCAGGTTCAAAAATCAGATACTTACATGCATTTGATTTTGTAGCTGCTACAATTGTTGGCTGAGCAAAGATAAAAATAGCCAGGGAAATGATTGAAGCCTTGGAAATGGGCCCCTTGTCAGGCAACAGGAGTGCTGACTTGCGATCAGATTACCAGTGTCACAGACATCCTCAACGATGAAACACAAACACGGCTAAGGAACGAGTGACGAGGTTTATTTTTTCCAACACAAAGCAAACCACAATAAAGTCAGCATTGGCAGCATCCTGCTCCACTTCTGAGGGACCGTTTCGGGGAGTTTGGATGCCAGGAACCCACACCCTGGTCGCCTGTCGCCCCGGGCCGTGAAACGCGACAGTGGTCGCAGAGAGGGATGCCGCCCGGTCAGACAGGCCAGTCCGGCTTTCGTTTGGCAAGCCCAAGGTTTCCTGGGCCACCATCACAGCCGACGGTTCCGGGGTTTGCCTGGTCCAAACAGCTTCCCCTGAGGGCATTGGGCCAGATGGAGCCCACTGTGTGGACAATGACGGCCGGGGCTCCCACAAGGCCGCCGAGTGGGCAACACCAGGCACCAGGTATGAGGGGCCCCAGGTCACCAGGGGGGGCCCTGGGGGCCAGGGGCTTATTGGGGCCCACTGCCCTTGCTGGTGACGTACGATGGACACCCCGACCGACTCACCATGTTTTTGAGCCACTATCCATCATTTCGACCAGTACGGTACGGCTTACGCCTCCCAATGGGCCATGGTGGTAGCCATCACCGCGAGCCTGCGGGGACAGGCCACGGCGTGGGCGGCCGACCTGTACAGCGAGCACGCCAGGGAGCTGGCTGACGTTGGACTGTTCTTGGAAGCGCTGCATAAGCAGTTTGAGGACATGGCCCGTACCCACAGGGCTGAGGCAGAGGTGGTAGGGCTACGACAACAAGGCAGGCCCGTGGCAGAATATGTCGGTGAGTTTTGTCAAGTGGCTCGCGCGCTGGCCTCCCTCCATGCACAACGTTGGTCGCCCGTAGGGCCGTCTGCCAGATAAGCCCCCTCCCATGCCACCCCAACTATCCAGCCACTATGGTCACAACCCCCCACCAGTCTGCCCCACCCCTAACACCCGAACCGTCCCCACCATTGGTTCGCCTGAAGGTCCAGCTGAGGCAAAGGGCAGCGCAGGCATGTTCACCAACTGGCTGACGGCTGCCTGCAGCGGCCCAGTCCTTCTGGCTTCCTCACTGATGTCCAGATCCGGGTGGAAGGAGGCCAGCAGGCCCTGCAGACCCTTGGCACTGGAGGGGCATGGCATAGGCACGACCGGCCCCCAGCCAGTGGCCTCCCACGCCGGTTCTGGCTGTTCAGGCAGCACACGCCTGTCATGCGCAGGCGCACCCACCAGCTAATCAGCAGTCGCTCACGGCCAATGTTTCCGCCACCCGGGCGCAGGCGCGGTCGGCAGCTCCGGTGACGGCCACGCAGACGCCATGCGGCTGTTCAGCATAGGCACCGGCGTCAGCTGGCTGGCAGAGAGCTGCCGCAGCTTCAGGAGGACAGACGCCATCGGCAGCCGGTGAGGGCGAGGCGTTCCTTTGGGCCGACGCGGGGAACAGCTGGTGGAGAGCAGAAGGGAACACCGGAGTCCAACCGGCTCGTGGCAGGGAGACGGGCTGGTATGGCACGGTGTTCCCGATGGGTGACAAACCGGCAGGGCTTGACAACCAGGTGCTTTGGAGCCAAGCATGTGGCAGCACAAGGAAACAACAAGCAATTACGTAATAACTGGCTATCAACATCCCAATTAACAACCAAAAGTCACACACATCCAAGCGTCACATAAATACTATGTATAGAACATCCCAGTGCACACATCTTGGAAAGAGAGAAGTGGATGGGCTCCAGCACATGTCCAAAAGCTTGGAAGAATAAACCTCTGGTCCCAGTGACCAACTCAGATTGGATTCTGCAACATTATCCTGGGACATGTATATTTGCCTTCACTTTGATTTTTCTTTTTTAGGTCCTCAGACCTTGACAGTTTTTCTTCAAAACTATTGTTTTCTGATTATTCTCTTATACAAGCCTCCTGTTTTTCCTACTTCCTTTTCTTTAAATTTAACCCTTTTATGTTTCTTTTTCCTTTGCTATTGTGTATTAATGGTAATTACTATTGTACACATTGGTTCCATGTTGTGTTAGAATATAGACTGGTAGCCTTAGATGGCATAATGATGATGATGATGTTGATGGTGGTGGTGGTGGTGATGATGATGATGTTCTCCATTCAGTTGAGTCTGACTCTTGATGATTTCATGGACCAGGTCTCTCCACATCTTCCAATCCTACACCAGTTCTTTGAGCTTTCCTATGCTCTGCTTGGTGTCAGCTTTGATGGTGTCCAGCCACAGTGTTCTTTGGCTGCCTGGTTTTCTTCTACCACTAACTCTTCCAAGCATAATTGCTTTCTGTAGATATAGGATTTAAAGTATCCATGTGTTTCTCCAGGAAGGAGAAATGTGTGTGAGAGAGGGGGGAGGAGGGAGGGAGAGAGAGAATAGGTTGGTGTTATTATTCTTATCTGGTGGTCACCTGAATATAGGCAGTTCAGATCTGTTATTCCTAAATGTAGCCTTCTGGAAAGCCCTTACAACATAATGGTTTTCACCAGCTTTGGGGATCCCAGGGAGATCCTTCAAGGTAGCTATATGAGATTAAGTGTATGAGATTAAGTGTAGTTTGTTCCCCCACTTTGTTGGGTTTTATCTATTTATTGTATCTGTTTACTTTATCTGCTTAGTTAATTCATTTTTCATTGTTTTTGGATGGCTACTGCCCAGGGTTACATATTTGTGCAACTATATAAATATGCTGAATGGATAGATTTGTTGTGGTGGCTGCAAATTGTTGAATTGCATAAATCACCTTATATTTTCCTTTTTCAAAAGGTTAACTGGAATTCAAACATTGAAAATGAATAAACTGATTCATTGGAGCTCTGTATTTAAACTTGCCCCTTTTGATATCTTGAATAATTCTCCAGTTGAGCTTGTTTTATTTTTGCAAAGAAAAGCTTTGAAACCAGACAGGAACAAAAGGTTAGAGTTCTTCTCATCATTTCCAGTCAAGTCTGTACCTAAACTTCCTATTTACATTTAAAACAGATTCATGCAAACTCTTGAAATTGTTTAGATTCTATATCAAGCTTAGTCTTCAAACAGAGAAAATGTCCCTGCTAATTCTATGTACTGTGTAATTTTATTTTTATTTTCAAGTGGGAAGAGAATGTCGACTGGTGACCCCCAGGGGGAGGACGTTCTCGGTGGGCGCACCAGTCCTTTGGAACCACTTGCTGGCTGAAGTCCGGATGGCCCCCAACCTTCACTCCTTCCGGCGTGATCTAAAAACTTATCTATTCGAACAAGCCGGCCTGGTCTGATGGGTTTGGGGTTTTAACACCATTTTTAACTAATTTACTGCATCGGGCACAATCATTTAACTTTAAATCTTATATTCTGTATTCTTATTTTTATTGCCCTGTACACCGCCCTGAGTCCTTCGGGAGAAGGGCGGTATATAAATCAAACAAACAAACAAACAAACAAACAAACAAATAAATAAATAAGCTCTTGCCTATGCTGACTGAAAGTAGAACAGTTGAGAGAATTCATTAGTATAGTATTATTGATAGATGCTTTCAAAGTAAAATATGTATTTTGTGTTTTAAAATTTTCCAGAATTTTATATAGCAGATTAAAAGGTGATAAATCAAAACTGCTTCATGTTCATAGTCTATTGCTTACCATTTTACCTAGCAATGAACTAATGCCATACCAATCTATTAGCATCTAGAAGAAGAAACAAAATGCCTTTATCTATTTAATTGCAGTTCAAGGTCATCTAGACTTCTGAGACAACTAGTGTTAAACTTGGTGCTCAGACTCCTGAGATGACTTCTTTTGTGTTGTCTCCTCGTGAAGAGCTTTTGATACAAAAACTAAAATACCACAATTGTTATAACCGCATAAAATACAGGATGTGCTGGTTTGAAACTCAGCAGAAACTGTTAAAAAGTACTTTATTTAATACCCTGAACTTCCTATTTTTCCCGTGCTTTTCTTTTTACTCTGTCCAGCAAGGCATCATTTCATCATTTTCCCCCTTGTTCTTGAAGTAGAAAGGTTTTATTCTCTTCTTCCTCAGGGGTCTAGAAAATTAATGAAAAAAATGAAATATAGAATTAAGAAAAGAAAAAGGATAAGGAAAATTAGGAAGCTTAGGGAAAGAAATATAATATAAAAGAAAAATGGGGTAATACTTACTAAAATGAATTTTTAAAACATCCTCTGGTTGTAACCAAGAGTGTAATTCTATAAGTTTTATTCAGAAGATGATTTTCTGGTATTCAAATGGAGTCGACCTGAACTGTAGGACCTCTGATTCTTTACAGGATAAACAAAACAATTACTTCAGTTTCTTGCATTGCTCTGTGACCATTTTGTTGCTTTGCTTTCTTGTGATTACTTGGGCAAGTCATGAGGAAGGTGACCAAGAACCTACAAAAGGCTTTTCATCATGTATTACTAAAAAAAAAACAACAAAGCAAGTGAAGAAATGAAACTCCTCACTTGGCAGACAGAAGGATAAGTGAAATGACCGATGATGAGGGAAAATGAAAAGAGAAGTGAGGAGGTTGCATCTCTTTAAAAGTGTGAGGTCAACAAATGTTTAGAAGACTAGTTCTCTTCAGATAAGTAGGTACCATCTGAGACTGAAATATGAGACACGTCAAGAAGTCCTGCAAGTTCTAGCTCATCTTTCTCTGTGTGAAGAAATGGCTTTGATTTGTAGGAACCTACTTAACTAGGCTGGGCAACTCTAACAGAAACCTCTTTGTCAAAATCTCTGGAGAATTTCTGCTTGTTGGTTGAGATATATTAATGTAGGTGGATCAATGATCTTACTAAATATGAAGTCTTCTTATGTTTCTGCATCTATAGTTTCTTCTCCATGCCACTGGCTAAAAAAAGGAAATTATTTGCATCTGATGGCATGAGATTAAAAAGATATAGCCAAGTTAGGCAACCTAGTGTCCTTCAGTGGTTTGGGCCAACAATTTATTTATTTGTTACATAGATTTATATAACTGCCCAACTCACACATGGTGACCCCTGAGGTATACAACAGTTGCAGTTCCCTGCAACAGAGAACAAGATTATAGGAATTCATCATGTCCTGTTGTGCTAAGGTATTTTTAAGGATACACAGTTGATATAACATTCTACCCTGGTTCCTCACACCTCAGGGACCTATATATCAAATAATGGGAAGCAAGGAGAGCTTGATGTCCACACAACAAGTTTTTGCCAATAAATTTGTGACTGTTTCTAGCCCAGTTCTACCTCAGCTTGATTACTATTTGCATTTCTTGTTCCTGTTGCTAGCACCAAGACTGACAACAATTTAATTAACTTGAAGTAGATGAACAAAGATAAATAGACAGGTGGACAAACAGGAATAACTACCATTGAATCTCTGTATTTTATAGGCTGTGATTTCCATTCTGAGTAATGTTTTTGTACCATCTTGGGCCCCAGAGGAACATTTCATGCTTCTAAAAGTTAATAAATTTTATTGCTTGTTTAAACAGCACCCTTTCCATTATGAGACCTGCTCTTGTAAACTACTGAGGAAATCTATTAAAGAAAATCCATTCAAGTGCAAATTGTAAAGATCTCTATTTTTTCCTTGAACTAAATACCATCATTTTATTCCCTTTAGAGTCTTCACTCTTAAGTAGGTGATCATTAAATTTTTTTTCCCCCCCATTTGCATCTATAAACTAAAACAGATGTTAAAATGTTATCCCACTTATAAGATAGGCTATCTTATGTATAAAATAAGCTCAGACTTACTTGCTTGCTTCTTTACTTAATATAAAGCCAATTAAAAGACCACTACCAAATCTTTCACTCTCAACGACAAAACTACAGGAAAACATCATTTCAGATTCTCCAAATATTTTGCAGAAAAACACTGGATAGACAACTCAGAATTTCTCTAAGGGAAGGACAAATACCCAGTTTCTCAAAGGCAAGAGTATACTTTAGCAGAAACTGTGGTATCCCTACTTTAGAACTACAATTGCTAGGAAAAAAGTCCTGTCAGAGGAGCTTGATCATGAAGCCTTCCCTTGGGATTTAATTGTAGTGAGAGGTAGATTTTCTAAATCTCAGCTGTCAAATTCTGGGCAACCATTAGGTGGCAAAAAAAAAGTTAGGATTTTGGCAGCCCTCCTTATAAAAATTGTATACCTCTGCAGAGTTAATTATACAGAGGAAGATGGGATTAATTGTATACATTCCATAGCTGTCTGGTAACTGAATCAATGCAATGATTCCACAGTCTACCCAAGAGAATATATCAGAAGGATTTTGTTTTGTTTTTCCTTTGAAAGCATTCTTTCCAGCAATTTTTCTTCAATGAGGATGAATGAGAACTGGTAAGAAAAAAAATGTAGATTATCTTAAATAACGTCTTAAAACTGGATAAGAAGAGTTGCATCTCTAGAGATCCCTTTCTGAAATTGGAGGATTAATGAAGATTTCTCACTAACTAAAACTCTATTAGGAATGGGACTTTAGAAAGACATTCAAAAAAAGAGATCTCGTAGGAAAACTGCCCTATTAGGATACATTTTAGGATTTTATAGCTAAAAAGAATGCTCCTATCTTCACTGATAAGATCACCGAGGGACTTCAAAAGTGACCTATTGTCCTATAGTGGTGAAGTTACACACATATCATAACTTCTGTGCATACCATTGAAGATTTCCTAGTGTCCCTGCAGAATGCTCCATAGGCAAAGATGTTCTAACAAAAAATGGGGAAACAAGAGGTAAAGAGATGTTTTGAAGATTTTACAGATATGATATGGGAGTATTGCATTCTATACTCCTTTCATTATATATATATGGTTTACAGGGAAAATTAAAAGTTAAAGTACATCATATACAATTAAAAATGATTAAAACTAAGATTAACTTAATCCCTGAACTTAACTAAAACCCCATTAATAAAAAATTAAAACCTCTCAGTCTGGGCCAGACAACTCAAAAAACCAAGTTTTCAAGTCCCTACAAAATGAGCGAAGGTCGGGGGCGGTCCTAAGCTCTGTGGGAAGCTGGTTCCAAAGGGCCAGCGCGCCCACAGAGAATGCCCTTCCCCTGGGGATAACCCGCCGGCATTCCTTAACTGGCGGTAACTAAGAAGGCCCTCCCTGTGGGATCGCACAGGACGATGGGAAGTTGATGCCGGCAGCAGGTGTTCCCTTAGATAATCCGGACCCAAGCCATTTAGAGCTTTATAGGTCATTACCAGCACCTTGAATCTCACCCGGAGGGCAACCGGAAGCCAATGCAGCTCACAGAGAAGAGGTGTTACATGGGAGTATCGGGAAACTCCCATAACAACTCGCGCAGCTGCATTCTGCACCAGCTGAAGCCTCCGAGTGGTCCTCAAGGAAAGCCCCATGTAGAGAGTGTTGCAGTAGTCTAGCCGGGAAGTCACAAGCGCATGGGTGACTGTGCGTAGGGCATCTTGGTCCAGATAGGGCCGCAACTGGCGCACCAGATGAAGCTGGGCAAAAGCCCCCCTGGTCACGGCTCCTATATGATCTTCAAAATTGAGCCGTGAATCCAAGAGGACGCCCAAGTTGTGAGCCCTATCGACGGGGGGTAACACCTCACCCCCCATCATTAGTGGTGGAACAACCTGGTTTATCTGAGATGCCGATATGCACAGCCACTCAGTCTTGGCAGGATTGAGTCAAAGCCTGTTTCTCCCCATCCAAACCCGGACCGCTTCCAGGCAACGGGACATCACATCGAGTGCATCACTGGGTTGGTTCTGGGTGGAAAGAAAAAGTTGGGTATCATCAGCGTACTGATGATACCCTACCCCAAAACCACGAATGAGCTCGCCCAGCAGTTTCATGTAGATGTTGAACAGGAGGGGAGAGAGGACCAACCCCTGAGGGACTCCACAAACGAGAGACCTCGGGGCGGACCTCTGCCCTCCCATCAACACCGACTGCAAGCGGCCCAGGAGGTAGGAGGAGAACCACCGTAAAACGGTGCCTCCCACTCCCAACCCACTGAGATGCCACAGTAGGATACCATGGTCGATGGTATCGAAAACCCCTGAGAGATCTAAAAGGACTAGGACAGAGGAACATCCCCTGTCCCGAGCCTGCCAGAAATCATTCACCAGTGCGACCAATGCCGTCTCCGTGCTGTACCTGGGCCTGAAACCTGATTGGTAGGGGTCCAGATAATCAGTTTCCTCCAGGAACAGAGGCAGCTGATGCGCCACCACACTCTCAACAACTTTCGCCAAAAAGCAAAGGTTGGAGACCGGACGATAGTTATTTAAAACAGCCAGGTCCAGGGCAGGCTTCTTGAGGAGGGGTCTCACCACCGCCTCCTTCAAGGCAGCGGGGAAGATACCCTCCTTCAAGGAAGCAGTTATTACCGCCTGGAACCAGCCTCGTGTCTCCTCCCGAACCGCATAAACCAGCCAGGAGGGGCACGGGTCCAGTAAACAAGTGGTGGAGCTCAGTCTCCTCATAATCCTGTCCACATCATTGGGAGAAACAGGGTCGAACTCAGTCCAGATAACATGCTCAAGACCGCTTGATTCCTCCATGCCAGACTCTGCCCAGTCAGAGTCCAAACCAGTCCGGATCTGAGCGATTTTGTCCACCAGATGATGACTAAACTCCTTAGCCTGACCCTGTAAGGGTTCCTCCCTCACCTCCCGATTAAGGAGAGAGCGAGTCACCCTAAACAGGGCGGCTGGGCGATTGTCTCTGGACGCGATGAGCGCAGCAAAGTAATTAGACTTCGCCGTCCTCATCGCAGCGAGGTAAGACCTTGTGAAGGCTCTTAGTCGCAATCGGTCAGATTCAGACCGGGTGGACCTCCAACCGCTCTCTAGACCCCGTTTCCGATGCTTCATCTCCCAGAGCTCCACAATAAACCTTGGAGCCCAACGGGATCTGTGCCAAGTCTGGGGTCGCAAGGGTACAACACGGTCGAGTGCCTCGGCAGCCGCCCTTTCCCAGGCATCAACCAAGGCATTGACCGGGCTGTGAGTGAGAGAGATAGGTAAGGACCCAAGCGCCGTCTGGAACTGTTCTGGATCCATTAGGCACCTGGGATGGAACCATCTGGTCGGTTCCACAGCCCGGCAGCGGGGGATGGCACAATGGAAGACCAGCTGCAGGAGATAATGATCGGACCATGACAGGGAGACAACAGATGGCGAGCCCCCTCCCAAATCATCCAACCATTGTCCAGATAGAAAAATCAGGTCAAGGGTGTGACCTGCCCCATGAGTCAGGCCCTGAATTACTTGGGTCAGGTCCATGGCCATCATGGAAGCCATGAACTCCTGAGCTAACTCTGACGACTCTCCCAGGGAAGGCAGGTTGAAGTCACCCAGAACTATAAGTCTGGGAAACTCCACCGTCAACCCTGAGAGAGTGTCGAGGAGCTCAGGCAGGGCCGTTGCCACACAGCTGGGTGCCAGATATGTTAGCAACAGACCCAGCTGAGCCGGAGGGCCACATCTCATGAGAAGGGACTCACTCCTGTCTATCTGGACAACGGTGGTCTCCCATGGACATAAGGTCTCCCGTATAACCACTGCCACCCCACCGCCCCTGCCCTGAGCCCAAGACTGGTGTAGCACACAGAAACCCGAAGGGCAAAGTTCAACCAGAGGACGCTGCCCTCTGGGCCCAACCAGGTCTCTGTAATGCATGCCAGATCCGCGTGTTCCTCCTTGACCAATTCCCGGACGAGGGGAGCCTTGTTCACCATGGATCTGGCATTGAAATACACCAGTCTGAGCTCAGGGTCCTGAACCCCCTCACCCCCGGATACAAGAGTACTAACCGGAGGGTCGGAACACGCCACCACTCAAAGACAGCAGGGGCGTGGTCCTGAATATTGATACGGCCCTCCGTGTAACCACCTGCTGCCATTCCCAATTGTCGTGGGGATTTTCAACCCCACCCCCATACCAACAGAACCAAAAGCCCACGTCTCCAACCCCATCTCACTGGGAACTATTGAAGGCCCAGACTGACAGCCAGTTGATAAAACCCTCCCCGATTCCCCCTCCCTCCCATTCACCCCCTCCCTAACCCTTTAAAACAATCGGCTAAAAAACATACAAGGGGCGTCTTAATGCATTTCCACCAGAGGCCCCTATTTAAGCCCAGCCACCTCTCAGGGTCCCAACAATTGGGCCCGTCCTCAAGGGAAGTAAGGGACATGGCGACCAGTCGTATCCAGGAGGGAGGAGCCCCCCTGAGAGCATACAAGTCTGTGCTAGAGTATTGTATATGAACCATATCATGATAACAACTGCATAGGGCCATAAACCAATGAGCAATTAGATAACATGATGATGTGATATTATAAGCCAGGATAAGCATCTCAATCCCCCCAAATCAGTCCAACTCGGCTCTCACCCAAGTCAACCAGGTGAATTAACCACAGCCGCTCTCTCACCGCCACTGAGGAAAGCCGACCAGGGATGGACTTAGTCCAGGGTACCAGGGACAGCCATCCCACTGATCCCTCACATCAGTGGGTGGTTGATGGACAATCCCGCCGCCCTTTCACCACGACGTAATCCCGGTACATATCAACTGGCAATAGGAAGTCTTAGGAGTGGGAATAATGTTCATGTTCCACCCTGCTCCATCCAAGAAGGCAGTCCTTCGTGCCAAGTACAGTGTATGTCAGCTATTCCAGGAAACTCAAACCAGGGCCTCCCCAACCAAGCAAAACACCAAGGTCTTATCACAGAAGGTCCAAATGCCATCAGGCCATCAAGCCACCATCTTTGACAGAAACGCCCAACAGCAGACCAGACAGCAAGGGCTCATCCAAGCCAGCCTTTAGCCCAGCAGAGCATCCAGACAGAGAAGGGGGGGTCTTCACAACACTAAAGAGGCGCCTACCCACTGTTCCTATCTCCGTAGAGCCAAATGTCCAGCAACTGTCCCAGCTGCAAGGTCCTCCGGCCGATCTTCGGGCCAGGAGGGCTCCCAGAAAGGAGTCCCAGTGCAGCCCAGTGCAGCGTGGCGTCTGCCATCGCTGGGGGCGGCAACAACCAGGCAACATGGCTGCGTATCTTCAGGCCGAAGGAGAGAGAGCCCACCTGCTGAAATAGCGTTCAAGCAGCACAACCGCCCCGGCCAATCCTCAGGCCGATCTTCAGGCTGGGAGGCCTTCCGAAAGAGGGAGGCCCCCTGATGGAACTGGGGACGACGATGCTCATGGGGCGGCTGCACCTCAGCTGGTCTTCGGGCCGGGAGGCCTTCCGGAAAGGGAAAAGTGCCTACCATCTGGGAACAGCAACGCCACAGCCGGCACCACCCGCCTCGGCCGATCTTTGGGCCAGCGAGACCAAGAAAAGAAGAAAAAACGCTAGTTGTTTCCGACTCTAGGGGCCGGTGCTCATCTCCATTTCAAAGCCGAAGAGCCAGCGCTTGTCTAAGGACTTCTCCGTGGTCATGTGGCCGGCATGACTAGATGCCAAAGGCGCACGGAACAGTGTTACCTTCCCACCGTAGTGGTCCCTATTTTTCTACTTGCATTTTTAAGTGCTTTCGAACTGCTAGGTTGGCAGAAGCTAGGACGAGTAACAGGCGCTCACTCTGCTACGCGGCACTCAGGATTCGACCTGCCAAACTGCCAACCTTCTGATCGACAAGCTCAGCGTCCTAACCCACTGAGCCACCGCATCCCTATATATATAAGGTGGCTCAGTGGGTTAGGACACTGAGCTTGTCGATCAAATGATCGGCAGTTTGGCGGGTTGAATCCCGAGTGCCGTGTAACAGAGTGAGCGCCTGTTACTTGTCCCAGCTTCTGCCAACCTAGCAGTTCGAAAGCATGTAAAAATGCAAGTAGAAAAATAGGGACCACTACAGTGGGAAGGTAACAGTGTTCCGTGCGCCTTTGGTGTCTAGTCATGCCGGCCACATGACCACGGAGACGTCCTCGGACAAGCGCTGGCTCTTCGGCTATGAAACGGAGATGAGCACCGGCCCCTAGAGTCAGAAACGACTAGCATGCACGTGCGGGGGAACCTTTATATATATATATATGTAGTTTCTTTATTATGCTCACCCTAGCTCTTTATTTTTTCTTCTTGTTTTCCTGCACTTTTCATAATTTCTTTCAATTCTTTTTCTCTCATATATATGAGAGTTACTTCTTAATAAAGAGGCCATGTATTATGATATAAAACCTTGGAAGCCACGTTTCAAATATTTAACTGATGAAGATGGCACAGCTGTTTTGACAATCATTATCTTAATGTTGTATTCTTTGTAAACATAATGATGTTATCTTCCTTGTTAACAAAGCAAGGAAGTCTCAGTTGCAATCAGTTTTTCTAATTTGATACAATAGCAAAGAGCTAGGTGTAAGGATACGCTAGAAAAAGCCATGTGCTATAACTCCATGTAACATGACTTCCATGACACTAATTCTTTGTTGATCATTAATGAAACTTTCTAACAAAAGCTGTTCTGCTCATTGTATATACAAATGAGGGTGCTGTTTGAGGTGATGTATTCTCATTTTGAATATTATATGCCGATGCTTCAGCATACTGCCTTGTTCTGTCTTCTGAATGTTTCATGAGCTATATCTAGTTTAAAAAATTAACTGATGACTTCAATATTGCTAAGAAAAAAATAGAAGATAGAACACTCTGAAATTTTACCTAGAAGGGACTACTCATTACTTCTTCATCATCCTTATTAACCACCAGACTTTTTAATATAATGCTGTATTTAATATAGATTGACATCAAAGTATATGCAAAAAACAAAAAACACCCCATGTATATTATGGAGCTCTTCAACACAGACTAAATTCCTTCCAGCATTTTCTTGGTTACTCATGTGACCATGTAACTTATTCTTTCAACTTTGCATCCCATGGCTTTAACAACACTCCTGTACGGATGGATGGTGAGTAGTTTATAGAAGCTGATAGCACCATGTATTATCTATTCACCTGACAACTTTATTTGAACTTGTTTGAAATACTCTGCTTCCAACATTTAAAAGTCTGAATAGTAATTCCCTTCCCTTTTTATTATTGGAAATTATGTGAGGTGAGTAAATAGTCTCCTTAGTAATTCATGAGGGAAGTCTATTTCCTTCAACTGTTCTGTGATCAAAAATGCCTGCCTTTTGTTCTTCTGCCTATTTTAGGTCTCTGAATATACAAAGAAACCTTCTCATTTCCCTGGCAGGGATGAAATCACCTTCTGTAGTTCTTCCTTCCGAGTACATTGTCTGAGCTGCATGTAAGAAATGCTTCTTGCCTTGTGTCTTTGCATTTGAGCATTGTTCTCTGATCGCCAGTCTGTTTTCAAATAATGTTTTTTCATTAAAAGGGTTATTATTGCTATAGTTACTGTTCAGTTTGTTTAAAATGGCATTGAGCAATCATTTGTAATTAATGACGGCCTTTAATAAGATCAATGACCATAGTGTACAGGGCTATGTCACTGACATCATCAGGAATAGGGATGTGTGCATGTGTAAGCTTTAAGGAGAAATTTAGATGCCTTTCTTTTTTGTTGTTGTTTAATTAAAACCTACTTTAGTATTTTTTTCTGCTTCAAAATGATGGAGAACCATGCTGCTGCTTTCAGCAACTGTAGTCACAAGGGGCTCCAGGAACTTCAAGAGAACATCTTGACGGCTTCAGGTGACCCTGTCTCCTTGGGCCCAGCCATTCTTGTCAAGTTATATCTATTTGGCATAGAATAGATCTCCAGCAGGCAGATAAGTTATCCTTTTTAAATAGCAGGCATTGAGTGATTAATTCTAAGCCATCAAGTCATTACTGATTTAGTGATCATATACTGCAGATTATCTCCATCACAATCTGTCCCTATCTTGATCATTTCAGATAACATCTGGCATACGGTAGATTTTTTTTCACTATAATAGGTGTACTATTCACAACTTTGGTACTTTGATCTCCAAGATTGATGTTTGTGTATATATGTGTACAATGTTCGACAATATTGGTGGAAATGACCTCAAGGAGCTGTCTGGATATGGCATTTTAAAGCTTCTAAAATGGTGGATTGTGGAAATAATTAAAGAATAATGAAAAACTTGAATTAAGTTGTGAAATCTAAGTGCAGCCTGCAAGCCTTATCTGAACCACGAGTGCTTATTTCTACTGTAGTTTATAAAATAAAGTCTTTCCCCTTCCCCATTTTGGGGAATGAATAAAAGCAAAGCAGAGCAGCAACTGCCATATTTGCCTGGGTTGTTCATTTCCTCTTGAAGGGATCTCCTGACCATTTTTTTCTTTCACCCTTAAAGCAGAGATAGCTAGTGGATGCAGCCATTGCTCATTTATTTCCAGTCAGGTGGAAATCAGCTTCTTCCACCTAACATTCTTCAGAGGTATTGGAACTGCTGCTCCTACCATTCCCAGACAGTATTGAAAAGTTTGAGATAAATAAATCCTTGGAATGACAAAACACAAATTGGGTTGTGTAGCACTGAAGTGAAAGGGGGAAATAAGAAAAAAGACTTTAAAAACAAGATCAGGGAAATCCCTCTGAATTTCTCATTTACAGTATGATAGGAAGGGCAAAAGTTCGCCTGGTGCACCAGTTGCGCCCCTATCTGGACCAAGATGTCTTACGTATAGTCACTCATGCACTCGTTACCTCCCATATAGATTACTGTAACGCTCTCTACATGGGGCTGCCCTTGAAGACCACCAGGAGGCTTCAGCTGGTGCAGAATGTGGCCGCGTGGGTTGTGATGGGAGCATCCCGATACTCCCATATTACACCCCTCCTGCGTGAGCTTCATTGGTTGCTGGTTGTCCTCCAGGTGAGGTTCAAGGTGCTGGTTCTTACCTATAAAGCCCTACATGGCTTAGGTCCGGGATACTTACAGGACCGTCTGCTGCCAGGAACAACTTCCCTCCGCCCTGTGCGCTCACACAAAGAGGGTCTCCTCAGGGTGCCGTTGGCTAGACAGTGTCAGCTGGCGACCCCCAGGGGGAAGGCCTTCTCTGTTGGGGTGCCTGCCCTTTGGAATCAGCTCCCCTGAGAACTTCGGATGTCCCCAGATCTCCGGTCCTTTCATCGCGACCTAAAGACATATCTTTTCCAACTGGCTGACCTGGACTGAGGATGGGGGTTTTAATATTGTTTTTATTTTATTCGTTTTAGTAATTAATTATGGGGCTTTGTAATTTAATTCTTTTTTAATATTTGTATTATTGTTTTTTATAGCTGTTTTATTGTTGTGAGCCACCCTGAGTCCTTCGGGAGATAGGGCGGCATATAAGTCCCATAAATAAATAAACTAATTATATGAGAAATGTATGTTTTATGTCCTGATACATTTATTTTCATTGACATACACTATTAATTCTGAACTGAATCAAGCTTCATTTTTCCAGTCTCTGTCTCCCATATTGTATCATCCTCTACTTTTTAAAAAAACTGGATCAAGGATCAAAAACATATTTTCTTATTTTTCTTTCTATTGTTTGTTTTTTCTATTTTCTCCTTGTAGGAATCAAAGAAACGGAAATAAAGAGGCTTTATTTGACATGTTTTTTTAAGCGTGTACAAATTAACATTGATCCAATTTGAACCATTGATTGAGAATGAAAATTAATTCATTTTGGACATGCACATATAGTCAATTAGGTCAATGCAATTTGGATTTCCAAATTGATTTGATAAAATACTTTCTTTAAATGCCACAGAAACACTCACCATAAATAACATGTTTGGCAATTTGATTCAAATTTCTGATCTGGATTAGAATGTCAATTCAGTCTGAAGACAAATCATCTTTGAATCAAATCTCTCAATCAAAGCTTCTCCCAGCCCTAATTTGAAAAATGTGTCCATAGGAGAGGAAAAATAATATACCCAATTTTAAAATATCCTAGCAATTGCCTTTAAAATAATCATAACTGGAAAAGTAATTCTTGATTCTTATTGAACTTTGTAGTTAATATACTGTTAAGAATCAGCTCCTGCAAGTTTGTTCATTCTCACTCTCTGCCTATCTTCTCCTTTTTTTATGCTATTACCATGAATGTTGTTAATTAATGGGGCAGAACTCAATGCCATCCAATGCATAGATATCACTGTACAAGACCAGAAAACCAGAATGAGAGAGAAATTTCATCAACCTAATTATACAAATATTTAGTTGGAAGTAAATCCCACTGGACCTACTGTAAAGTAAAGGTAAAGGTTCCCCCGCACATGCATGCTAGTCGTTTCTGAATCTCTGGGACGAGTAACAGGCGCTCACTCTGTTACGCGGCACTCAGGATTCGACCTGCCAAACTGCCGACCTTCTGATCGACAAGCTCAGCGTCCTAACCCACTGAGCCACCGCGTCCCTACTGTAGACAGCAACTAATTACAATTTGGTGCAAATTCTTTATTAAGGCTATAATTCTGAAGTTTCAGCCAAAATTGGCTATAAGGAGGACTCCTAATACATTCCAAAGAAAGGCAATTCTGTATACTGTACAGGGAAGACTAGAGTCCTTAGCAAGCAACTAACCTCAGAACCCTTATAAAGGATTGTGATACATGGCAGAGTTGTCTAAGTTAGGAACATAAACATTGATCATAACCATAGTTATATTAGAGTCTTTATCAAACAGTATTGAGAAACAATTGTTTATGTCAGTTATAACTTGGATCTGCATGCATCCTATACCAAGTTTTTATGATATCCTAGGTTCTTGTGAGGAACTTGATGCATACAAAGGACAGTATCTGCTAAAGAGCTGGCAGCCTTGACTTTACATTTTGTGTGTATCATCATCATCATCACCATTACCATCACCATCCTCATTATCACTCATATTGTCACCCATTTTCTCTCATAGCAACATAAAAACAACCATCTAATAATGATACTTATATATATTCATTTTTTATCCATTATCTCAATAGTCCATAGCACTATAATTGTTAGACAATATTGCCATCTCTCTGTGACAAAGCCAGTGCTAAAGTGGGTTGATTCACAGCTACAGTATTATTTTCTTTGCTTGAGAAACCTTTATGGCCTCTATTGAAAATAGTTCTGGATGTCAACAGACTTGATTGTTCTATAGCGTGCCACATTAGAAGACATTTCGACTTTCTGAGGCAAAGCAACAATAATTCTCAGCAAGTCATGCAGTACGAACTTGTCCAATGGAATAAAACAAATAAAACTTTCTTTGAAAGTCTGGGTTCATTGTGTAGAAGCAAAGGGTTTGCATTATGGCTGCACAGTATCATATCCAGAAACCCAATGACTTGAGATTCATTATAAAATCTTGTTGTAGTTGAGTGGGAAAGGCTCCTGGTTTTCTCTGCTATAAAGCAAGAGGCTTTTTTAAAAGCAAATCAAAGAATTAAGGTACCCAGAAAAGTCAAGAAAAATGGGATGTGTTCCACCATGGTTTGAATGGTGCTATGGAGTTCCAATAACCATAATTATTTTCAGTTGTTTCTTCTTATTAGAAGTTCTGTGATGTATTTTTTTTCCGTGCCCATTTGCGAATTCTGTAGTGAATGTGGATGTGGTTAGACATGGAAATACTACCATGACCTGTCATGACATTTAAACGGAAGGGAGGGATTGAGGGAGCCTAGTAGCATTTTTGAGTTCCATGAAATGGAGAAAAAAATAATCTGGAGTTTGTTCCTGCTCTGTGATTTGAAATTACATGGTCATCTTGTTTGTTTTCATATTACATATTCCAGGATAGCTTTGGATCTGGTTCTGCTGAAAAGTATTTTGAAAGAGATTTCAATTAATCCTCATCAACATTGCATATGATATCATGTTTCAACATTATGCCTTATTTATTTAATTTGCATACCGCTTTTATTATTTTCACAAATAATTCAAGGTGGCAAACATATTCAACACACCTTCCCCCTCCTATTTTCCCCATCACAATAAGCCTGTGAGGTGGATTGGGCTGAGAAAGAGTCACTGGCCCAAAGTCACCCAGTTGGCTTTCATGGCTAAGGTGGAACTAGAATTCATGGTCTCCCGGTTTGTAGCCTGATGCCTTAACTACTAGACCAAACTAGTGCTCTGCATTGTTGCTATCAATCTTTTTGGGTAGAGTGAAAAATCATATCACATTACAGATATAATGCTATATTTCTAGAACTGCAGGAAATATTTTTCAGCTTACTATAATGCACAATATAGCAGCTGGTAGAAGATTTCAGCTGTGAATTGCTGTTTGGTAACTCATATGGGATTATCCTGTCTTTTAATCAAAATATTCTCTCCTTCAGTGACTCTTATATTTTTGAATGAATGGTGAAATATTTCAGTGTGAAATTCCTCTGAGAATTTCTGGGCACTTTTCAGAACTTTTTCAAACTCCTTTGAAATCCCTCATCTGACCATTAAGACTGTAGGCCTGGCTTTGCTTTGGTTGTTTCATTGCTCCAGATATATCAAGGTCAATGTCTTCAAGCATCTCACTTGCAGTGTTTATTTCAACCAGTATCTCAAGCACAACACTTGAAATTTGGTACATGTTTCTGGTTATTCTATTTCCTTCTGCTACGGTTCCTGTTAAAACATTATCCTCCAAAATGGAAAGGAAGGAATCATCTAGCTTCCAATTTAATATTTGATAAACTTCATTGCCTCTACTTGAGTTTTCATTCTTATCACACTCTGTGATTTCAGTTTCAAAAAGGATGTTCCTAGCTGTTGGTTCAATATTTGTCAGCAATCAGTCAGTGCAAAGATTCTTTGGCTTGCATTAAAATAATCAACAGGATCACTAGAAGTAGATACAGCATCACTCAGATCCTTTTGTGTATTCTTATATTCATTCTTTCCATGCTGGCACTATTATCATAGCCCTTTTTATCATGTCAGCTGTTATTATTCCCATATCTTCTAGTTTTTCTAGATGTATATTTCTCATACCAGCTCCTGAAATATCATTGTCAATAAATTATAGAAAATAAATTCTGATACTACCCGCTGGAAAGATATTTTCACTAGATTCTTTTTTTTTTTTTGTTACAGCTCCTTATGGCTGATTTCAAATATATAATCCAGAATAACAGAGTAATGGCCTGCAGACTTGAAACCTGGCACAATCTGACACTTGAAATCTTCTATTTCACTTTCAATGTCAATAACTATAATGTCTGATTTGAATATGAAGAACAGTTGCAGGATTTGGGTTTGGCTAGTCTAGAGAAAGGGACACGGTGGCTCAGTGGGTTAAGACGCTGAACTTGTCGATCAGAAGGTCAGCAGTTTGGCGGGTCGAATCCCGAGTGCCGCGTAGCAGAGTGAGCACGTGTTACTCATCCCAGCTTCTGCCCACCTAGCAGTTCGAAAGCACGTAAAAATGCAAGTAGAAAAATAGGGACCACTATGGTGGGAAGGTAACAGCGTTCCGTGTGCCTTTGGCGTCTAGTTATGCCGGCCACATGACCACAGAGAAGTCCTCGGACAAGCGCTGGCTCTTCGGCTTTGAAACGGAGATGAGCACCGGCCCTAGAGTCGGAAACGACTAGCACGCATGTGCGGGGGAACCTTTACCTTTACCTTTACCTTTAGTCTAGAGAAAAGAAGGACTAGGGGTACATGATAGCAATATTCCAGTATTTGAGAAGTTGCCATAAAGAGGAGGGGGTCAACTTATTTTCCAAAGAACCAGAGAGGGCAGGACAAGAAACAATGGATGAAAAACAATCAAGGAGAGAAGTAACCTGAAATTAAGGAGAAACTTTCTAACAGTGAGAACAATTAACCAGTGGAACAGCTTGCCTTCAGAAAGTGTGGGAGCTCCATCACTGGAGGCTTTTAAGAAGATGCTGGACAGCCATTTGTCTTGAATGATATAGGGTCCCCCGATTGAGCAGGGGGTTGGACGAGAAGACCTCCAAGGTCCCTTCCAGCTCTATTCTGATTGACTAGAGGTCTTTACCTTGGAATGCTTTCTGTTCATTTGCCCATTTCTCCTAGAACATCAAATGTTTGTTTATTTTTTCTTAGGTTTTTATTTCTGTAGAGCTCAATGTGGCTTGAACAGTAGACTGGAAGAATTTGAAAGAAATATAGAATGTGGCATCCTCTGTCTTTGCATTCCTAAGAAAAAAAGTCTCTTCATTTTATCATCATTAGATATTTCATGTCTGTAATGTGTCATTTGGAAATTTCTACTTCCTATTTTTTTCTCTATTGTTCTATCTTTTATTATTTTCATTTGCTAGATATCATGCAATGCAAAGAAGTTTCTTAGACTCCTGGTCAAGTGGGTCAACAATCCTGGCACATCTAATTTTAAGGAGTAGCAGTACTTTTTTATTTGCTTATTCCTCCCTGATTTTTGTTTTCTCTAGGAATGTGCAGTATTGACAGCTATTGTTGGGAGTAGCAATAGTTGCCAGATCACACGCACCCCAATTAGATCAGGCATCTCATCAGTTGCATCAAAGTCCATTGAAGGTGGACAGCAAAGAATTCAAATAAACAAATAAATAATAATAAAATCAATCTTTGCTGGGCTCATTGTCAATATTTGTGGCTGTTATCTGCTTCCTGCATAAACAGAAAAGCTTCCTGTCCTCTAACTCAGAGAAGGTAGAGCTTCTTCTGCTTTCACTCAAGTCTGTTTTCTGCATCAGCTATTGTGGCTTTCCATGCTCAGTTGAAGGGGAGAAATAAGCAGGCTAATAGCAGGGGCTGAAGGATGGAATAAATGACCATCTGAATGGCTTTTCTCCTCTTTTTGCTGGGCAGTTGAATACATACCTTCCTCAGATGAGTTCAGGGAAGCAGCTGCGGGATTCAGAGACCAGTCAACGCAGGGTGTCCCAAATATGTCTATCTGCCTACGCAGAGTTTATTGTATTTATACAGTTTTAACAAGCAGGAAATTACGCACAGCAAAAGCATTGTTTATTGGTGTACTCCCTAGTCAATCTTAGAGAACATCCGAACATCCCAAGCCAGGGCAGAGTTTTCCTTATCTAGTTGGTTCCTTGCAGTCCTTGGCCGTGCTAACTGGAATGAGCTCATAGACATGTGGATAACAGGATACTGAGGCAGGCAGTTTTCTGCCCACGGTCCCTTCATATCCTTGACCTCCATCTCTACAAGCAGCAGGAAGCTTCTTGAAAGTTGATATTAATAAATCCAGGCTCTTGTGGAAGATGCAGAGAAATACTGAGAAGAATTTCTTTCTCCTTCTCCATGCAATTCCTGCTGTGTTCTGTTACTTCTTCTCACCCGCTGTCTTGCCTGCATCTCAGGTGCTTTCTTACCTCCAGCCCAGCACTCCATATTTAGAAGAAAGATTTCACTTTTGGGAAGTTTTGTCAGAGTAGATAGAATTCATCAGTGTCACAATCAATAAACAATATGTAATGTGCTTCTTGTCCTTTGGCATATAGTATTTACATTTGCTTAGTCATATCAAATGCAGAAGGTTAATTGAATGGGGACTTTTTGAGTAGCTGATGATGTGTTTTGGTTTTCCTCTTCCATTATTACAGCTCACTCTTCTCTAACAGTTCTTTTGCTCTGAAATAATCACACAATCCTCAGGATGGAGAGACATCTAGTATTTTAAGAAGCAAATTCAAATAACGAGAGAAGAGTTGGTTGTTAATGCATTCAGATTTTTCTATTTGTTTTTAATTTTCCAGGAGACTGGAAAAATATGACTTGTTGACCAAAGACTAATTGCTGATTTGGCACATGTTTTGTTTACTCTTCTTTATTTATGCTGTATGATTGCCAAAGCTACCTTATTCATACCATGGCATTCATGTCTTGTTCTTTCATCATTGAAAAAAAAATGTTGAAAAGTGTATGAACCAGAGTCAGAGTGTCAAACAAGGAGGAAGGGTAATATTTTCAACACACTGAACTTCTTCCTAAACATACCCATCAAAATATTTTTGCCTAAGATAAAGAGGTTGACAACACCACCAAGATTTATGTTGTTTTTCTTTTATTTTTTACAAGAGTGGATGCAAGTGATATTTTTTTGCATTATTTGATATTCCTCATGACCAAACAGACATCTTTCCGTTCTAAGACAGAAGCCTGATCCATGCTCTGCCTGTCATTCTCCAGCGGAACCAAGTTCTATAGTATAGCAAAACACTCGACAGCTGTTTGTATTTTCATTAAATCTAAAATGGAAGCACTGCCATTCAGTCAACAAAGAATAGCTTTCTGGGATGTACTGATGGGAGCCAACAGAGCAAAGAAGCCACAGGGAAGGTAACTGAGAAAAACTAGAGTTGGAGCCTTGTGGCTGAATACAATCAAGCCAGTGTGTTAGAAGCTGACTTGCTGATCCTTTTGTAACAGTGATTTGAAATTGATAACAAAAAGGGGTTTGAGGTACAACTACAAGTACTATTTAAGCTTCTACTCTGTGCTCATGCCAGTTTGATTATAAACTGGTTTAATGAAATCCTGTCTGGTCTGAGATGCTTTAGATGCAATTTATTTATCGAATTTAGAGACCACACATCTCACATACAAAGTGACTCTGGCAGTTAATAATTAAACTTTGCAAGTTATTCAGTTTGGAGTTTAAAACCCACTTCCTCCTAATGGACAATTTATAATTGACATAATGAATGCATAGATGGATGTGCAAACAAAGCTAAACTCAACTTGATATGAAAAATTCCAATCAAATGCACAGAGATTCAGACACAACAACCAATGACTGAGATGGGTGACTACAGAAAATAAATTGAATGAATGAATGAAATGAATAAATACAAACATTTAAAATAAACATTCCCTTCTTTTATTGTCCTTGTTTTTCCTGAATAATACTAGCTGCAAATTCTATTACAGTGGTATTTCCTTCCTAGTATCATAATTGTAACACTTGTGTTAATGTTCAGAACATTCCCTCTTCAAAATCCGGGAAAACATTTTTATTACTATATTTCTCTCCCCGAACTACCTACTTTTTCATTGGGCTTTTGTTTTATGAAACCCCGTATGCAGCATTTAACCATTTTTACAGGCACTTGGAGACTGATAGGATTATTAAAGTAGTAAGAAGGCTGTAATAAATACAATATTAAAAAAATCAAACAGAAATGTAGGATGTTCAGGAACAAAACACCAATTGAAAAAAAAAACACAATATTTTTAAGAATTCTGTTTGATTTCAAACTGGGGATACACTGCATGTTAAGGCAAGTGTTGTAGGCAATGTGTTTGTTAATAAGGAAAACCTGCTGGAACAGAATCTGCAGCTGGTGTTCTTCAGAAAAAGAAAAGAAAATGTGGTCGGGGGCATTGCAGTCCCTGCCAAATAGCTAATCCAGGTGCAGGATTTGGCCTACAAGAAAATTAAGTGCAGCAGGGAAACCAGCCAGCAATTCTTGAGCCAGCAGAAGGTAGAAAATGCTCCTTTTAAAGCAGAACAGAAAATTGTGCCCCTGTTTTATATACTTTGATTTTGTTTCTTAAATGAAGAATTCATCTCTGTGAAATGCCATTTTGTTACTTTCAGCCCCATTTAACCATTTTTTTTTGTTATAGACCAACAAATAAAACAAGATAATGATGATAAAAAAGAAACAAAATAATTATTTTAAAATGTCTAAGAAGAATTAGAAGGTATACTACAATGTACTGTACAAATGATCAAACAGTACTTAGGTAAAGGTAAAGTTTTCCCCGCACATGCGTGCTAGTCGTTTCCAACTCTAGGGGCCGGTGCTCATCTCCATTTCAAAGCCAAAGAGCCAGCGCTTGTCCGAGGACGTCTCCGTGGTCATGTGGCCGGCATAACTGGACGCCAAAGGCACACGGAATGCTGTTACCTTCCCACCATAGTGGTCCCTATTTTTCTACTTGCATTTTTATGTGCTTTCGAACTGCTAGGTTGGCAGAAGCTGGGACGAGTACAGGTGCTCACTCTGTTACGCGGCACTCGGGATTCGACCCGCCAAACTGCCAACCTTCTGATCGAAAAGCTCAGCATCCTAATCCACTGAGCCACTGCATCCCTTAAACAGTACTTAGGTGGTGGTAAAATAAATAAAATCATCCCTCTTTTGTAAAATTATCATATATAGTATACTTGCAGATGCCAAGAATTTTAGATGCCAAAATGTATCCAAACAATAGGGCTTGCCTTAGCCATGGATGGGGTTATTTTTAAATGTATCTGTGTATTCCATTCTGCATTTAGCCCCATCTGCGCGTGAGCTGACCCTTGAATTTTTATCAAAATAACATGAAAAATGGATAATCCAAGCATTACCCACAAATAAGACAACTGTGAAAATTGAAATATATGAACATTTTGAGGGTTGACTTATTCAGGGGTGATATATTTTTGGTTAAAAATTCAAGGGTAAGTTTATCAGAGGATAACTTATCTATGAGTATATTTAATACCAAGATCTCTATAAATGTTGCCTTATGAGGTATTCGCTATCCCATCCAAGATATGTCATTTGCAGATTGATAAGCCTTCCTCTTCAACAATTTTATTAATAGAAATGTTAAAGTGTGGAAGGCTCAAGGTTGAACAATTTGGCACTCAACTTAATAGCTCACTCAATAACTCATGACAATTCTTTTGAGAATGACTTCAAGCCATCTATGGATTCTATTAATTGGTATGCTGACTAGTAGGCACTTAACTGACTTCCTAATCAGAATTTTTTTTTTTATTAAAAAGTTTTTCAATACATTTTATTTATTACATCCCTTCCCCCAACCCTTCCCTCCCTTCCCAACCCTATCCCACCCTCTCACCCTCCCCTTCCCTTCCCCCCACCCCCCCCTGACTTCCCAGAGCTGGATACAAGGTATAAAAATAAAGTAACCAATCATAAACTCCCATATACTACTAACAATAAACTATTAAGTCTCTCGCACTTTAGCTCTTATATGTTGACTACAAGCAATATACTTATTCAAATGCTAGATGAAACTTTTTAGTCCGGTATTTATTCTGGATGTAATCAATCCATTTCTTCCACTCCACAATATATCGTTGTTGCGAATGGTCTTTCAAATATGCTGAAATCTTCGCCATTTCCGCCAGGTTGGAAACTTTTAAAGTCCATTCCTCTATAGTCGGCAATTCTTGCTTCTTCCAATATTGCCCTATTAAAAGTCTCGCTGCCGTAATTAAGTTCAACATCAAGTTAATGTCCAGCACGGTAGTATCAGTAATAATGCCCAATAAAAACAACTGCGGACAAAACTTTATCCTTTTCTTGAATATCTTCTGCATATTCCACCAAATTTTAATCCAAAATGCTTTAATCTTTTTACAAGTCCACCATATATGAAAGTACGTTGCATCTTCACCGCCACATCTCCAACATTTAGGCTGATAATTCGGATACATACTTGCTAACTTTCTAGGATCTAAATGCCACCTATAAAACATTTTATAAAAATTCTCTCTTAAGTTTTGGGCTTGCGTAAATTTCACATTTCTAACCCAGATCTTTTCCCAAGTGTCCATTGTAATAACTTCGTGAATATTCTGTGCCCATTTTATCATACAATCCTTAACAATTTCTGTTTCTGAATCAATCTCTATCAATGCAAGATATATCCGTTTGATATGTGCTGGTCCCTGATTTCTAATTTGCTTTACCAAGTTTTCATCCTCCATTAAAAAACCAATTTTCTGATCCTCTTTCCACCTGGCTTGTAATTGCCCATATTGAAACCAAGTTTGTACAATCTTTTTTTCTCGTAAAAGATTATATGACTTCAAACACCATACATTCCTCTCCAAACTCAAAATTTCCTTATAGGTAGTCACATCATGTTTAAATCCAACATTTATGTTCTCTATTGCGTGCTTGGGTATTGCCCATAAAGGTATCTTGTAATTTAACTTTTGTCTATGCTTTTTCCAAACTCGTAACAGAGCATACCTCAAAATATGCATTTTAAACACATTGTCTACCTTCTTATCATACAATAAATATGCATGCCAACCAAATAACAAATCATGCCCTTCAAGATTTAATAATCTCCCCTGTGTCAAATTAATCCAATCACTTATAGCTGATAATGCAGCAGCTTCATAATATAATTTAAGATTGGGCATTTTTAGACCACCTCTTTCACGCGTATCCTGCATAATTTTAAATTTAACCCGTGGCCTTTTCCCTGCCCAAACGAATTTATTAATACCCTTCTGCCATTCCTTCAAATTTGAATCCTTTTTAAGAATGGGTATCATTTGAAACAAAAATAAAAATTTTGGCAATACATTCATTTTTAATGCTGCAATTCTTCCCAATAATGACAATTGCAATTTTTTCCAACTATCCAATTCTTTTTGCACTTTGTTCCATAACTTCTCATAATTGTTTTTATATAATTTAACATTTGAGGGTGTTAAGTATACCCCCAGATATTTAACCCTTTCAACAATTTCAAATCCAGTTAAGCTTTCTAAAGCTACCTTTTGTAAAAGTGTCATATTTTTAGATAACATTTTAGTTTTTTGTATATTAATCTTAAATCCAGAAACTTTCCCATATTGCGATATTAACTCCATCAATTCCATAACAGAATTTTCTGGGTGTGTCAACGTAATAACCAGATCATCCGCAAACGCCCTCAATCTGTAATCCTGATCTCTTATTTGAATTCCCTTAATTGTTTCCGAGTTCCGTATTTTAATCAGTAATATCTCCAACGTTAAGACAAATAATAAAGGTGATAACGGGCAACCCTGCCTCGTACCCTTTTCAATATTACACACTTCAGTCAAACTATTATTAACTATTATTCGAGCTGTTTGCTTTTGATATAATGCCCTGATTGGTTGTAAAAATTCATCCCCAAAATTCATTTTATCTAATACTTTCAGCAAAAATTTCCAATCCAATTGATCAAAGGCTTTTTCAGCATCCAAAAAGATCAATGCTGCAGAGATCTGGTTATTCCTTTCCAAAAATTCCAACAAATCAACTATATGTCTCACATTGTTTTTCATTTGTCTGCAACTTATAAACCCAGTTTGATCACCATGAATTACCTGTTGCAATACCCTCATCAGTCTACTAGCTAAAACCTTAGCAAATATCTTGTAGTCCGTATTCAAAAGTGATATTGGCCTATAATTTCTTGCTTGAGTAACGTCCTGATCTTCTTTCGGGATTAAAGAAATAAAAGCAGTTTTCCAAGACGGAGGCACTCCTCCCCCTTTTTGAATTGTCTGAAACAGTTCCTTTAATGGCTTTATCATCTCAAACTGTAGATTTTTATAATACGCAGCAGTCAAACCATCCGTGCTTGGCGCTTTACCTACTTTTAACTGTTTAATTGCCAAAAATATTTCTTCCTCAGTTATCAACTGATTCATCTCTTCTTTTTGCTCTTGCGTGAGAGCCGGGATGCTAAAGTCTTTTAAATATAAATCAATGTCCATTTCATTAATCTTATCTCTAGCATATAATTTAGAATAAAAATCAACAAAGGTTTCCTTGATAAGATTCTGTTGATACACAATCTTTCCCTTATGTTCTATTTTATCTATATTAGAAACCCTTTGCTTCTTCCTTAGCATATAAGCTAACCATCTACCTGGTTTATTGGCATTGCAAAAAGTATTATGCCTTGCAAACTGTAAATTAGTTGCCACCTGATCAGCCATTAATTTGTCAAATTGTCCTCTTAATAACTTAATAGTCTCTTTAATCTTCACATCCGATGGATTCAAAATTAAAACCTTTTCTTTTTCCTTAATCTCTGTCTCTAATTCTTTCCTCCTAAATTCCAAATTACGTCTATATTTATTGTTAAGATATATCAACACACCTCTCATATACGCCTTACTAGCATCCCATACCATTTCCATAGAAGTACCCTTATGCATGTTTGTTTCAAAAAAAACCTTCATCTGTTTTTTACACTCTTCCACATTTTTCTGATTTCTGAACAAATTCTCATTTAGACGCCAGGAGCGTCGTTCTCTAATGTCTTTTCCAATCTCTAACCAAACTGGGCTGTGATCAGACATAGTCCTTGAACAAATCTTTATCTTCTTAGTTCTAAAAAAAAGATCATTAGTCAATAATATAAAATCAATCCTGGAAAAAGATTGATGTCTATCAGAAAAAAAAGTATAGTCCCTTTCTTGTGAGTTCCTTTCCCTCCAAACATCACGTAAATCCATATCATCCATCATCTCAAAAAAAGATTTAGGCAATTTAGCATGACTTGGGGTACTTCTATAAGATCCACTCTTATCCATTTGTACATTCAAAACACCATTCCAGTCTCCCATAAAAATAAAAGATTTGTAATCCAATTGGGTAATCCTGCTGTGTAATAAACTATAAAAATCAGCTTGCTGTTGATTTGGAGCATATAATCCGACCAAAAGAGTTTTTTTGCCTTCTATTAACAAGTCCACAATAACATATCTTCCTTGTTGATCTGCTTCAATTAACTCTGCTGTAATTGTATTCTTAACGTAAATAACCACTCCATTTTTCTTGTTAACTGCGGAAGCAATAAATTGTGTACCTAATCTTGAATTTAATAAATGCTTTTGGTCCATAGCTCTAATATGTGTTTCTTGTAAACAAATAACATCAGTCTTAAATTGCTTTAAATATTGAAAAATTTTCTTTCTCTTCTGTGGTGAGTTTAATCCATTGACATTCCAAGTTAAAAACTTAGTCACCATTTCTGGCAACCCGAAGCTTTTGGAGCGCGTCTTCCAGAATCCCCTTCACATTTTTAGGCCGCGCTCCTCCCACAGCTTCGCTATAGGTACACTTTGGAGGTTCCACAACATTCTGCTGATCCTGCTCTTGCTCACGTCTGATTCGTCTCGAAGCAGCACGCGTAATCCTCTGGTCTCTTACTTCTTCTGAAACTGTTGAAATTTGACCCGCTCCTGCTGCTCTCTCATCTGTCTGTATTCCTTCAGCACCTTGAGACTTTCCCTCCTTTGTTGATTCCAGAAGTGGTATGGGGATTGCTTTTAAAACATTGCTATAAAAATCACGTGCCTGCATCACTGTAGCAAGACGGTATCTTGTGTCTTCAAACATTACCACCATACCCACTGGGATCTCCCATCTAAACTTGATATCACGTCGCTTAAGCTCCTGTGCCAGAAATGCAAATTCCTTTCGTTTCCTTAAAATTTTTGGAGGGATCTCTTTTAAAACCAGAACTTCTTGCTCTGCGATCACAAGCTTAGTATTGTAAGAGACTTGAATAACTTCATTCCTGGTTGCTCTCTTTGTAAAATAAACAACCACATCTCTAGGTAGTTTCCTTTGTCTCGCAATCCAGGAATTAACACGAAAAATTTTATCTATATCTTCTGCAATTCCTTCAGCTGGCCTTCCCAACACATCTTCCAAAGCAACAGAGACTATTTTTTTCAAATCTTCCTTGAGATTCTCCTTAAGACCCCTAATTCTCACAGCAAACTCCATTTCATGATATTGTACCAATGTCAGATCATAATCAATTTTATCCACCACATTCTCTGTCTCTAATATCTTTGCATCCAATTTAATATTATTTTGAGTGAGATCCTCCACTCTTTCGTCCAGGCGTTCAATACATAACGCCATGCCTTGAAATGCAAGCAAGATGTCCTCCCTTATTACTGTAAACTTTTCATCCATAATTTCTGTCAGCTTCTCATCCAACTTTTCATCTATCATCTCAGCTAAATGCTGTGAATGCTTTTCCAAAGCATCTTGCAAAACTTTAACTGTTAAAACAGGCGAAGGTAAAGGTGCAGGAGGTGCCAAAGCTTGCACTGAAGATTGCGGCAGGGGGGAAGCCCCCGCACTTTTAGTAAGTTTAGAAGATTTAGCCGCCATTTTTTTCCCCTCTTTTGCAACTACGCACTTTCACTTTCAAAGTCTTCAATGTGGATTGAGCCAAAGATCAAAAGTTCACTTACTCCTTATTCTCTTGCATCGCTCTGCTTGCTTTCATTATCTTCCAAAGTCCATTCTTTTAAGCAGGGATGGTTGCGTTCGCCTTGTTCTGCTCCAAAAAAAAACGGAGCAGACACGCTGCGCAGCCCGGAGAAATCCAAGCTTCGGGGGGGCTCAATCCTTCAGCCGCCAGAACTTAAAGCCCTGGCGGCCCCAGAGAGCCCTTCCCCTACTTGGATACTCACCCCCTCCTCTTCTCCCGAGGAGGGGGCTTCCGAACCGCCGAAACAGCTGATCGGCGCTGTTTTCGGCGGTTCTACAAAGCCGCGAAGCTGACAACTTAAAAGCAGCTGTCGTCGTCGGCGCCTTGCCACCCGGAAGTCCTAATCAGAATTTTTTTATAACTACATGCACATAACAAAGTTAACAGAAAGCCTCTATGGGTTTATATAAACTATGAAGTTTACAGGTTAGGCTGGGAGGTTGAAGGTGCCCATTCATTCAGGACACCATTCCAACATAATGTCAAAAAGTACCCTTTTTCAATGCT
This sequence comes from Daboia siamensis, assembly GCA_024449315.1. Taxonomy (NCBI): domain Eukaryota; kingdom Metazoa; phylum Chordata; class Lepidosauria; order Squamata; family Viperidae; genus Daboia; species Daboia siamensis. The sequence continues at coordinate 3,414,110 of JAKJMR010000009.1, read as the reverse complement.
ATTCCATGATATGTTATGTTCTTTTAAAATAGCCAGAGGCCCATGCAAGCAGGATATAGTTCGACCTTGTTAGGCATTTGACAGCATCCCTTCCTCCCTTCCTCTCTCTCTTTCTCTTTTAGTTCAGAAAAAGGCCAAAACAAATAAAATCCAGAGGTTTTATTAAGTCCCATTGAATTTGAGGAAAATTATACCTATTTAGAGAAGATGAACTTGCTTTGTAAAGCAGTTTTATCTGCATGTCAGATGCATGTAGATGCCTAATACTTTAACCAATTAATTACTGTATTCTCTATACGGATGTGCCGATACCTAGGATTGAGAGTTCAATCCTAGGTAGTGGCAGATGTTTCTTTCCAGGGGCACAAAGAAAAAAATATATGCTATAAACTCTGCATAGGCATCAGGGCATCTGGCCACTAAATGCTCAGCTCCATCTAGTCATCCTGATGCTACCTCAAATTAAGGGATTACAGGGGAGTATATTTTCTAATTTCCCCTCTTTCTTATTATTAATGTTGGTTGCACAATCAGCCAGATATTTGGACTGAATATGTCATTTGTATTCATCTTTTAAGTACTTCCCAAGGACCTGGGACAGGCAGATGTTATTTTTTGATGATTAAAGGTACCGTCACAGGATATAAGCTGTTCCAAGTAAAGTTGCCTTTTGTAATTGGCTGATGGTGAAATTATCAATGCCAGTGGTGTTCAAGTAATGCTCAGATGTTTTGGGATTGCAGTTAAGGTGCCTATTATTATTGGTATTATTTTTGCTTTCTTTTGCCACAGTCATTCTGCTTCTATTTTCAGGTCTTTGAATTTTGTGATTTTATCCAGTTCTTTCTCTTCTATTCTGTTGTCTCCAGATATTAAAGGTCTGCTATCCAGATATGGGTTTTTTTTTACTTTTTAAATTGACAAATGTTAAATCTGGAGTGTTTTGTGGTAGGTGTCAGTCTGTTTGAAATCTAAAGTCCTTGAGCACATTAGCTTCTTCATGTTCTATTACTTTCTCTATACTGCTTGCAGGCAAATGGTATTTCTTGCAGATAGTCTAAAGCATCATTGTTGTTACTTTGTCACTCTGTTGTTTGTGGTCAGTCTGTGTGATCAGCTAACTTAGAGGGACTCTTGTTTCTTCAGTTTCTTTGCAGAGGCTGATTGTGCTATTTGTTGCACATATAGGTTATCCTAAGCTTATATTAAAATTCTTGGAAGGATCTATACACAAATCAAAAGCATAGACAACCTTATTCTTACCTCCACTTGCAATTTAGGGCAAACATAATCATGGATGAAATAAGAGGTGTTTAAGAATATCATACTAGTGATCACAAGTGATGTTAGAAATATTATAGAAACTAGTAATCCCTGTGAAAAGTCTTCTAAGATTATCTGCATGTACTCTTTTCTTGACATAAATCAATATTATATGAGCTGGTGGGCTACCATGCACAGTTTTTTCCATGAATCTCTCTTTAGCAACTGCTTTCTTCTAAGGAGATTTATTTTCCGTGCTGCAAGCTGCCAGCTGAAATTGCCGTGAAAAAGATACGAGAATTCCTAAGCTGAACAGCTTATGCAAGGAATGTAGAGATGGATTAGTTGCTACAGAGGAGTTTTAAACTTTTAGAAGAAAGAATTACAGAGGTGATAGACACTCATCATGACATAGTTCTGTGGTCCTCAGACAATTCCCTCCTTCAAATATATAAAAGTACAAAACTCATCTACCCACCTTGCAATTCCTGGATACATGAAACAATAAGATTATATTTAATGCTATATGTTTGTTAGGTAATATTCTCAGTAATATGCCATCTCAGACAACATAGATATGTCATGTATATATTATTTAAGGTTTTGTTTTAAAAAAGTATTATTTATGAAATAAGAAATATATTGCTTCATTTATGAGCCAATTATTTTATGTAAGAATTTCCAAAATCCCTATAACAGAAGCTCAGGTGATCATTTAGACTCTGAAAAACACAGGGAATAATTGAGTGCCAAGACAGATATATTGCAATAATATGTTGAGCTATAGTTCTTAATTGGAATATTGTTGAAGAGACAGCAACAGCTTTTAAAAAAAAAAGACTTTCTCCACCATTTATTTCAATATACAGCAAGCACAAATCTGGCCTTTATTATTTTCATTTTCTGATATCAAACCTAGTGAAGAATTCTAGCAGACAACAAACTCGTGCATTTTTAGATAGTTTTGCAATAAATCTCCTTTGCATTTAGATTAAAAGCAAACAAATGAATCCATAAGTGAATTGGCAAAGGGTGTATGAAATGAAATCACTAGACATGGTTAACTCATGGAACAATTTACTGCTCCTAAGAAGGTGTTTTTCAGATGAAAAGTTCAAACTTCTATTTTTGATCATTCTAAGTTTATGGTGATTCAAGTTCATGTCACATCACTCTGCCCATGGGACAACCTCCTTCAGGATTTCCATCTGCCTAAGGCAACTTTTCACTTATCCAATAGAGGCTTCCAGCATGTAGGAGACACTCTGGTTTGATATAGTTTATTTCTACCAATGGAGGGTAGGAGAAAAAACCAAGGCACCATTCTGCCCTACCACTCCATCAACAGGGTACAGAATCCTATTTGTATTTCTTTATTAACCCCAGAATTTTTGTTTAAATCTACCTGGTATGGTTAAAAATAAGCCTTATGACTTTCAAAAGACAGCCAAATGTCAACACTGCCTACTGAGGAAATAGCTAAATTCAAGCCAAGGGGGATTTTATTTTTTTACATTTATTCACACAAACATTAAAAGAAAAAAAATGCTTAATGTGTTATATTGAAGCTCAGAAAAGTTAGAACAGAACAGAACAGAACAGAACAGAACTGGAAAGGACCTTGGAGGCTTTCTAGTCCAGCCCCCTTTTCAAGCAGGAGAACTTATACCAGGGGTAGGCAACCTTGGCTCTTTTATGACTCGTGGACTTCAACTCCCAGAATTGGCTGGCTCAGGAATTCTGGGAGTTGAAGTCCACGAGTCATATAAGAGCCAAGGTTGCCTACCCTGACCTATACCATAATACCATATAGTAAGACATCTTGCTTTCCTTTTTTAAAAAATTACAAACTATTTGTGTTAATTTTCAAATAACTTTCAGAAGACGTCAGATACCTTGCCACCTATTACAAACAGACTTGAGGGTTAAGTTGACAGCCTTTGATGGTCCTTGCTAGATTTTATGTCATCATCATCATCATCATCATCATCATCATCATCATCATCATCATCCTAATTTCAAAAGCTTGCCCAAAGACATCTTCTCCATTCCTTGGCAGGTTGAGATAGGGAAGAGGTCAAAAGGGAGAGGAGGAAGGAGGAAGAAGAAGACAAATCAGAAAAGAAGGGCTAATCAAGAGCAAAATTAAATGGCTTTCCTCACTTTTAACCACAGTTTTGCTTTAGTCCCTCCCACTTTACAATAGTGGGAGGGACTTCCCAGGGCATGCAGCTCATAACATAAAAGAATTAACACTTTGGGTCCATTATTTGGTTAGAAGAAGCAGGGACATGCTCCATCCAAATTAAACTCAGCTGAATTATGTTCACATATCAGGAAATGAATTAATTAATCATTGTTCTAAATTCTTTGCCTCACTCTCTCAGATTCCTTTTGCAATAGAGACTAATCTATGCCCTATATAGTTCAGAAATAAATGCATACCAAAGAAATACACTCACAAACAAACAGGCATTTTGTTTACAAGACTGTTCTGAAGCTGGATTTATATTCAAATCATGTTGGGCTCAATAAATAGACATTGTTGCACTTGGATGCTTTCCTCTTTTTCTTTATCTGAACAATGGTTAAGAAGCCCTGCTACATTGGTGGATGAATGTCATCACTCTTCTATATCCAAACAATAAGACTTTGATATGTAATCAATTTGTATGCATTCTTTCACATATATTTTTTTTTCTTATAGATTTTCGTTATATTCAGTACCAGGGGAATTCTTATATGGAATTTAGAGGGATTACTTTGCATCGGTACAATAGCATCAGTTTACAATTCCAGACCTCTGGCTTCCACGGCCTTCTTCTCTATATTGAACAGAAGCCGACAACAATGGGCAACTTTGTTATTCAGCTTTCTATCAAGCATGGTATCTTAGAGGTAACATTTCAAATTATTTGTTTCTAAATTCTATAAGGTTCTTCTTTATAAAGAGTTTTAGAAGTCTATGTTTGCAGATTGGAAGGCATAAAATTAACTGTCCAGAAATAACCAGATGTTCCTTTTAACAACAAAAAAATCCTTTTAGGGAATTCTCTTCATGGGAATTATTTGAATGGGAGATAGAGTAGATACCTATCTAGCAAAAATGTAATATGAATGGGTTGGTATTCACGGCCTCTGCCGAAAATGAAATTTAATAAATACAGTGCATTAAACCATGGAGCAAAAATGATCCATGATGGCCAAGAATTTGAATTTTTCTTTTCTTTTCTTTTCTCTGCAAATAGCTTTAGAGTCCCGGTTAAATAAATATTTGTAACCCAAATAGTTCAAAAAAGATTGTTTTTTTCCCCTGAAATTTATAATTCTGTCTTTGTCTACAGTCCAGATTTTTGTCTTTTTTTTTCACAGCTGTTCTTTGTTGTTAAAGCTTTGAAGATCACAAACAGATTAGCTTTTCCCAGGTTTTGCCAAGTTTTATATGAAAGTCATAGCTGCCATAATCTTCATCTATTTGTTTTTCAATTTCCAAAATGGACAATTGTCTTTAGAATGAGAGTCTTAATCATTCAACAATATTAGAATTATGCAGATTTAACTTTTGTATTTCAGGTTTTATATTTATTTCACTTCCATATTTTTTGATCCTCCATAAAAAGATTAATTTGCCGCTACCGTTAGTTTAAGGGTGGGGGCAGAAATCCCCCTTCTTCCCTTTCAGAGGTAGTTTGCTTCATGCGGATCTTTTCCAGGAAATTAAATATAGAATAGAAAAGACATCAAATTCCTCACCCAGTTTCAAGCACGCTGTTCACAGTTGTACTGGTTGGTACTTTTGGACTTCGGTTACAAGTAGCTTGGGCTGGTCAATGAAGTACAGCTAGCCTTTCTCCTATTAGGTTAGAAGGCTTTCCCCAAGTTGAATGGAATGACCGCCAACATTCCAGAATCACTGGGGCACCCTTCTTTGTTCACCGCCTCTCTGGGGTGACTTAGACCCATTTAGGGTCCCCTGGCAGAGCAAAATTAGCCACAGGAGTGAGGAGAATCTGCAAGCCTGTGACTGGTCACTACTGTGCAAAACCGGAATCAAGAAAATACATGATGGGACCTACCAGAGAAAATACTTAAAAAAGAAACATTTGTTTGAATATGGTTAAAGAAATAGAAAATATTTGGAATATATATGTCATTCTAAGAGGGATGAATCCCTTAAATAATATAGTAAGCTTTCCCCTCCTTTTTTATTTTTTTTCTTGATATGAGTAATATAAAAAAGTTGAAATGGCTAGATAAAGGAAATGTTTTAAATATTTACATGTGATTGAATTTAAGAAAATTATAATGGATAAAATATGTTTTGAATAAGAGTTAAAGAACTAGATGACTAGATGTATTAAGTGAAATATTTAAAGATTAAACATACTTTTAATTATGGATAATAATAATAATAATAATAATAATAATAATAATAGTAATAATAATAATAATAATAATAATAATAATAATAATAATAATAAGAAGAAGAAGAAGAAGAAGAAGAAGAAGAAGAAGAAAGGTGGAAGGGACCTTGGAGGTCATCTAGTCCAACCCCCTGCTCAGGCAGGAAACCCTATACCATTTCAGGCAAATGGCTGTCCAGTCTCCTCTTAAAAACTTCCAGTGTTGGAGCAGTGTTGGTTAAAAAGAATAAGAATTCTTGGAAACAAATATATATATTAGCTTAGGAGGGATATATGTTTTAAGTAGTATATTATTTTTTGTGTTTCTTTACTCTTGCTCTCCTTTTTTACTGTTTTATTTATTCCTTAAGAAATGTAAAAGTGCTGAGATGATTCATATGGGAAAAATAAACTTAAATTTTTAAATGTAATCAATTTTTGAGAAAATCTTAACTAGTAAGAATACTTTGAATTTTGTGGGAGAAACAAATTTAAATAAACACTGTTACAGGATATATGATAAGGCAACCAGAATGATTGGATAGAAAAGAAATATTATATTGATGTTACTATTATTTCTTAGGAATATTGTGAAAAAATATATATTTAATTATCTATCAAAACAATAAGAATTGTATTAACTCAATGTCTGCAAAAGAGGACATTTTGGGAAAAAGAAGAAATCAACTAATACCATTATGTGGATTATGGATTATATTTATTTATTTATTTATTTTATTAAATTTATATACGGCCCTATTCCCATAGGACTCAGGGCGGTTTACAGGGAAGATTAAAAGCATAACATACAAAAATTAAAATCAGTTAAAACAATTAATTAAATCAAGTCCCCAAAATTTAAAACTAAAACCCCGAAAAAAATTAAAACCCCTCAGCGTGGGCCAGACAGCTCGAAGAGCCAAGTTTTCAGGCCCTGGCGAAATGAGCGAAGGTCAGGGGCAGTCCTAAGTTCCGTGGGGAGTTGGTTCCATAGGGCCGGCGTGCCCACAGAGAACGCGCACAGGACGAAGGGAGCTTGATGCCGGCAGCAGATGTTCCCTCAAATATCCCGGACCCAAGCCATTTAGGGCTTTATAGGTCATCACCAGCACCTTGAAATCAATTATAGAAACAATTATAGAAATCAATTGTTAGTGATTGTTTTACAAATGTAAACTGAGACAACACACTGTTCACCAATTATTAAGTGATTTATGTTTAAAAAAAATCAATAAAATATATTACAAAAATAAGTTTCATATCAACTTACTAATTGGTGTAAATGGAGTAGAAAACAAAAGCAAAGCCTCAAAATGTTTTCCATTCAACTATCTAATTGCTGTATTTACTCCTCTCAGATTTTGCCCATTATTTACAGACATTTTTATGATTGGTATTTACGTACAAATTATCTACAAAATCTCTTTGAAAAATAAATTCCTTTTGCAGAAAAAAAATGGGAGCATCTAGATTTAAAAATTAACCACAAAACATCAAGGAGTATACCTCTTTATAACACTTATATTTTATTGGGTTCTGCTAATCTATTTAAAATGTTAATATATATTGCTAGTCATGTATGAAATGTCACATGCTGAATAATAATTTTTTTAAAAATCCAAAATCCAAAATTAAATAAGAGATTAATAAAAATAATTTTAAAAATATTATTTAAAAAGGACAAACAACACAAAGCCTTTCTCTTCCAAAAACAATCTAGAACCAATGCTGTTCATACAATAGAAGCAAATATGTGGAAAAAAAATCAGGTTTTCCAAATGTTCCAATTCATGTTGAAAAGGGCTGATCATTCTCTGAACCAATCTGGTATCCATTTCATATAAAATTAGCATCTTTCATTCATAGACCTAGAATATAGCACCGAGGGCAGCACCAACTTCGATTGTTCTTGGTGTAGTAGACAAATCAGCTTTAAACCTCTTAAAAATGTCGTCACTAATACCAAGCATAATAGCAAATGGATAAATCCTCTGTAAATTAAATTGACTTATGCATGTATAGCAAGCTTTGAAGTAAAGGGAAACTATTCATGGATTTCTGTTTGAAATGCTTTTTGGACATGTTCACTTTCTGACTATTGTTGTAAAGCCAAACTGTAAGTATAATTCAGGCTTCCTTGTGAGTTGGGATTTATCCTGCCCTATTTGTTAGGCAGATTTTATTCTGTTTCAGGACTCATGGAACACTTTTGTTCATATAAAGCCTAATATTCTGACTTGTCCCAATTTAGCTCAGTGCTGATCAGAAATTTCTGACATCTCCAAATGTGATAAATCAATCTTTTTTTTTTCTTTTTGTTCAGTACCAATTCACATGTGATAGTGGAAATGAAATTAAAAAGATCAGTACTGATATCAGGGTGGATGATGGACAGAAATATGAAGTGCACATTAGGTAAGTTTTGTGTTTTTCTATAAAAATGGCTGAATCTGTCTATAAGCATATTGGACCAATCCTTTCATTGGCAGCCAAACCTAACTAATGAAATGAATAGGAAATTGGCCCTGATTGAAGAGAAGTAGATATGGTCTATGCTATGATATCATTTTCAGATAAATAATGTAACAAACTAAGATGGAGGATTCATTTGCATTCCAGAAGGCTTTCAGCAAGTTAAAGTTCTCCAAAAGAAACAAAAATGTTAATGTCATATTGGTAGAAATACTGTACAATATTTTTTGAGAAAAATGCCGATTAAAACCAAGGTGGAATTGTGTTTGATCTGTAGGAGCTTCAATGGTGGAATTCAGATATGTGAACAACCAGTTCTCTGTGTGGATGCCATTTCTGGAAGTCCATTCTGGGCCTGGGCAACAAAAACTTAGCTACCGGTTCTGCCGAATTGGTGTGAACTGGCTGAGCCCCACCACTGAGGAGATATAGTGTCACCAAAAACCATGATTAGAAATCAGGTCTTCTGACCCAAGTTGAGAGAATATATTTTGGTAGTGGTGGTGGGCAAAGAGGCTCTTTATATTTTCTTAATTTAATGTCTTCTTGGGAGTGAAGAAAACCATATTCTTTCCTGTGCTCATTTTGAAACTTACACCTGCCTTTGGAGAACTTTCCATGTGCTATTTTCTTATCCCAAAGGAAGGTTTTATGTGTTTATGGTACACAAGACACATAAATGGGTTTGTGTAGAAGATCTGTTTGTTATTTCTGATGTTTACCTGTCAAAAATAGTATCTGAAGAAAATGAAGCTATGCAATAGGTTTTATTAGCATAATATTATCAAAACTAATCAAAAGCACATGATTTGAATATATATGCTTTGGTTAACTTCAGAAATATTAAACAATTCAGTGAAGAAAGATGTGATGAGATCTGTACCTATTAAAACAACTTGCTACCCTTTGAAGTTCATTGTTTCCTGTTCTCATTCTCCACAGCCCTGCCCCATGCTTTTCACCAGCCAAAGCAGAAGTTAAAACTTTTGTTCTGTTATTGAACAAATGGCATGACATCTACATTTGAGAAATTGTACTTTATTTATTATTTATTTATTTATTTCGATTTATATACTGCCCTTTTCCCAAGGGACTCAGGGCGGTTTACAGGGCAAATTAAAACAGTACAATATATACAGGTTAAAATTAAATTAAATTAAATAGTCCCAAAATAATTAAAAATTAAAACCTTAACCCAAAACCCTCAGTCCAGGCCAGCAAGCTCGAATAGCCAAGTTTTTAGGTCCCAGTGAAATGAGTGAAGGTCGGGGGCCATCCGGAGTTCCACAGGCAGCTGATTCCGAGAACGCTCTCCCCCTGGGGGCCAGCCGGCACTCCCTGACCGGCGGCACCCTGAGGAGGCCCTTCCTGTGGAGCGCACAGGATGATGGGAAGTTGATGCTGGCAGAAGGTGCTCCCAAAGCTTTAATTAAAGCTTAGTAGGCTTTCCTCCCAACCTATTATCTATAGCAGTTGCTTCACTGCAACTAATATGTACTGCTCGCTGATGATGAGCACTGATGATGTTACCTAGTTTGGTCAATGAAACTGTTAAGGTAAAAATCACCTTAGTAGAGGGCGAAGGATCGTGTCTCAGAGAATGCATGATGTGCATGAAGGAAGGAAATAAAACACGACGCATCATCTTACTAAATACCTTTTAATTACAAAAATATACAAACTAGATATATTATAAAAAGAGAGCTAGCTGACTACATCCTAACGTAACAGAGAGTAACAGCAAAAAGTGGTAAAGGACAATAAAAAATAACTGTGAGAAACTTTTTCTAGACATGCGCACATAACAGTTTAAAACCAAAACATAACTAGTCATATGGGCTTCACTATGGTTACCAGATAGGTTATCATAACAGGTGCAGAGAGCAGGGAAAAATACAGTTAGAAATGAACTTTTCTGACGAACAAAAAAAAACGTGCAGTGACAGAAACATCTGTAAGAAAATAACTAAGCTCAGAAAGCACCAAGGATCCCTCATTTCAACTCTGAGGTACAAAGAGCTGTGTGCATGAGGAACCATTCAGAGTTATCGCTTTAGGACAGATAATCCCATGATGAGTGAAGATGCTGCTATTGCCAAGGTATATGCAGAGGAAATAGCCAATTCTTCTCCCATGTAAAGCAACTCGTAGGTTATCCCAGAGCAAGTCAGAATCTGACAACTGTGCCAGCTAATGGCTTTTTCCAAATCATAATTTAAACCAAACATTTGTGTTTTTAAGTTCAGTTAATGTGAATAATTGTAGTTGGCTTATATCCAAATATGCATGGAAAAGGAAAGCTAAATGTTTACTGTATCTCATTGTTTTTAGTGATGTTTTACCTGAGCTAGCAGAAAGCCACTTTTAAGATTTCAAGCACATAATGAATATTTAGCAAGTAATGAAACAGTACATAATGATTGTATTGTCCATAAGCTGTAAATGGAAGGCTAAACATGAGAACACTATTTTGCCTAAGATTGCGTAATACATTGTGTCAGAGGTGAAGTTTGCAAAAGTCATGATTCACAGCTAATTGATTAGCCCTTGCAGCATTCTTGCAATGACTGACACCTCATTGAGATATAAGCATATTTAAATTGGAACCTTTCCATCATTAAAGAGTGGTTTAAATGGATTGATATAGAAGATAAATAAATGAAAGCAAACATATTCAGGGTATGCCTCCAGATCAAATAAGGGCAGTCAGGGAAGATAGATAGCTGGTGTCAAAAAGACAGAGATTGCTGAGAGCAGCTGGTTATTTCAGATTATAGCATGAGATGGAAATTTCTGCTACATTTCTGGTATTGTTTTTATGACACACAGGAAAATGATAGCACATTATTCAATTTGATATGCATTAACATATTTGTGAATTGAACCGCAATAGTGTTTGGGCTTTAAATGTGCCAATGCACAGAAGAATTTAGGATGAAAAGTCCTCCAAATTCATGATTAATTAAGTTATTTAATTCCCAATGTGCCTGTTTCTATATTTTCAGCTGAGTTGTTCACCTGCAGAGTAAACATATCCAATACCACTTTCCTCCTCCTCTTATCCCCATAACAACAATCCTGTGAGGTGAAATTGGGCTGATAGAGAGTGACTCACCCAAAATCTTCCAATCAGCTTTCTTTTTTTTAGCCAATTACTGCTATAGTTTTTATTATTTCTTGTTTATAAAACAGTAAAATAAACAAACAAAATGAAACAAAACAAAAGCATACATTCAACCCTAACAATAACAAAAAAGAAAAAAAAATAGTGTACAAAAAAGAGGAAAAAGTGGTCAATTAAATTTAACATTTAATATTTTTAATATTCTTTCAGGTGGGTGCTGAAAGAAAAGAAAAACCCAGTAAATTCTCCTCTTTTATAATTATAAATAAGAAGAAAGAAGGAAAAGCAGTCAACAGATTAAGCTAAACATTCCAGTAATCTTCAAATCCCTCTATTAACCATCTATTATATTTAGTGCCTAGAAACTCTACAGTTTCCAGTCTCTTATAAAGCTGTCTAGTCAATTATCTCTAATCAAAGCACTTAAGTTCACCATCTCTACTAGTTCAGTCAATTTTAAAATTCATTCTTCAACAGTTGGCATCTCTTTTTCTTTCCAGTGTTTGGCAAGTACAAACCTCACAGCCATCATCATGTGAAGGAATAATACCCCAAACTGGTTTTCAGTTGTCAATAATAATAATAATAATAATAATAACAATAATAACAATAATAACAATAATAACAATAATAACAATAACAATAACAATAACAATAACAATAATAATAATAATAATAATAATAATAATAATAATAATAATAATAATAAAGTTGGAAGGGACCTTGGAGGTCATCTAGTCCAACCCCCTGCTCAGGCAGGAAACCTTATACCATTTCAGACAAATGGCTGTCCAGTCTCTTCTTAAAAACCTCCAGTGTTGGAGCATTCACCACTTCTGGAGACAGGTTGTTCCACTGGTTAATTGTTCTAACTGTTTCTCCTGAATTCTAGGTTGCTTCTCTCCTTGACTAGTTTCCATCCGTTGCTTCTTGTCCTGCTTTCAGGTGCTTTGGAGAATAGCTTGACTCCCTCGTCTTTGTGGCAGCCCCTGAGATATTGGAACACTGATATCGTGTCACCCCTTACCCTTCTCTTCGTTAAACTACACATACCCAATTCCAGCAACCGTTCCCTATATGTTTTAGCCTCCAGCCCCCTAATCATCTTTGTTGCTCTTCTCTGTACCCTTTCTAGAGTCTCGACATCTTTTTTACATCGTGGTGACCAAAACTGGATGCAGTATTCCAGGTGTGGCCTTACCAAAGCATTCTAAAGTGGTATTAGTACTTCACTTGATCTTGATTCTATCCCTCTGTTAATGCAGCCTAGCACTGTGTTGGCTTTTTTTGCAGCTGCAGCACACCATCATACCTAAAAGAAAAGCTTCAGGTTTCATTAATATTTGTATCTTAAATATGTTTTGCATTGTCATTGTTATATATCCCCCTGGTTCTGGATGAAGCGGATTATCTAGACCCGTACCAATCGGGTTTCAGGCCCGGGTACAGCACGGAGACGGCATTGGTCGCTCTGGTGAATGATCTCTGGAGGGCCCGGGACAGGGGATTTTCCTCTGTTCTAGTCCTATTAGACCTCTCAGCGGCTTTCGATACCATCGAACATGGTATCTTGCTGCGGCGTCTCAGGGGATTGGGAGTGGGAGGCACAGTTTTACAGTGGTTCTCCTCCTATCTCCTGGGACGCTCGCAGTCGGTGTTGGCAGGGGGGCAAAGGTCGACCCCGAGACCTCTCGCTTGTGGAGTTCCTCAGGGGTCGGTCCTTTCGCCTCTCCTGTTCAACATCTATATGAAGCCACTGGGTGAGATCATTCGTGGTTTTGGAGTTGGGTATCATCAATATGCTGATGATACCCAGCTTTTTATTTCGACCCCAAACCACCCCAGTGATGCCCTCGACGTGATGTCCCATTGCCTGGAAGCGGTTCGGGTCTGGATGGGGAGGAATAGGCTTCAACTCAACCCCGACAAGACTGAGTGGCTGTGCGTATCGGCATCTCGGGATAATCAGATTATTCCATCTCTTTCCATGGGGGGTGAATTATTACTCCCTGTAGATAGGGCTCGCAACTTGGGAGTCCTCCTAGATTCACAGCTTACCCTGGAAGATCATATAACTACTGTGACTAGGGGGGCCTTCGCTCAGGTTCGCCTGGTGCGCCAGTTGCGGCCCTATCTAGACCGGGATGCCTTGCGTACAGTCACTCATGTGCTCGTGACCTCTCGTCTAGACTACTGCAATGCTCTCTACATGGGGCTCCCCTTGAGGACCACTCGGAGGCTCCAACTGTTACAGAATGCAGCCGCGAGAGTCGTGTTGGGAGTTTCCCGATACTCCCATGTTACACCTCTGCTCCGTGAGCTGCATTGGCTTCCAGTTGTCTTCCGAGTGAGATTCAAGGTTTTGGTTATGGTTTTTAAGGCCCTGCATGGCATGGGTCCGGAGTACCTTAGGGATCACCTGCTGCCGGCATCGACTTCCCTCCACCCCGTGTGTTCCCACAGAGAGGGCCTCCTCAGGGTGCCACCAGTCAGAGAGTGTCGTCTGGTGGCCCCCAGGGGGAGGTCCTTCTCTGTGGGCACTCCGGATTTGTGGAATCAACTGCCGGTTGAGCTCCGGACGGCTCCCGACCTTCGCTCCTTCCGACGCGATCTGAAGACCTACCTGTTTGAACAAGCCGGCCTGGCCTGATTGGTGATGGGTTGGGATTTTTTAATATAGTTTTAATCCATTTTAAATTTATTGTTGTTAGTTTTGGGCATCTGTTTAATCCTTTTTAATCTTTGTATTCTTGTATTTTATTAATTGCCCTGTTCACTGCCCTGAGTCCTTTGGGAGAAGGGCGGTATACAAATATAAATAAATAAATAAAATAAATAAATATATCCAGTATGTCTTCACATATTTGCAAGACCATCACATATGATAAAACGAACCTGGATTTTGATTACATTTCCAGAACTTATTAGAAATCCAGAAATACATTTTTGCTAGTCTATCTGGGGTCAAGTACCAACAATACATGATTTTGTAAAAGTTTTATTTCAAACTATAATTTAATGTGAATTTTAGTCCATTTGTCCATACATTCTTCCATTTATCTAATGTTATACCCACAATTTTTTGCCCATTTTACCATATACATTTTAACATATTGATCTTCTAGGTTCATCTTAAGTAACATTTTATATACTTTAGAAGTCAAGGGGTCATCTCCAGAACATAAAATAATGTCCAGTTCAGATTTAGTTGCTGTGAAAACAAACTTTTTTATCAAATTTAAATGTTTCAAAAAATCTATAATAATTAAACCAATCACAAGAAAATCCTTCACTTATTGATTACGTACCTGTCTCTCAGCTGCGTGTCATTGGCCCTGCCCAAGCTCCTCGACGTCTTGCCCGGGTTGGCGATTGAGTTCCCCAGGCTTATAGTTCTGGGGGATTTCAATCTGCCTTCCGCAGGTGAGGCGTCTGAGTTGGCTCGGGAGTTCATGGCTTCCATGACAGCCATGGGCCTGACTCAAGTAATTCAAGACCTGACCCATAATGGAGGGCATACACTCAACCTGGTTTTTATCTCTGGACAGTGGATTAATGATCTGGGTAGAGGAGATTTAACCATCCAACCCCTGTCATGGTCCTATCATTTTCTTCTCCGGCTAGACTTTCAGTACGCCACCCCCCCACCACTGGGAGGTGGTACCAACCAGGTGGTTCAGCCCCAAGCGCCTGATGGACCCTGAGAAGTTCCAGACGGAGCTTGGGACATTTCCTGCTTCCCTTGCCCACGACTCTGCCAAGGCCCTAGTAGAAGCCTGGGAGAGGGCAGCTGCTGGGGCCTTGGATCAAGTTGTGCCTTTGCAGCCTCTGACCCGGCGCAGATCCCAGGTGGCCCCCTGGTTCACTGAGGGTCTCCGAGAGATGAAGCACCAGAAAAGATGCCTAGAGAGCTGTTGGAGGTCTAGCAGATCTGTATCTGACCTAACACAGCTAAGAACTTATCTTAAGTCTTACCTAGTGGCGATGGAAGCGGCAAAGCATGTTTACTTTTTCGCTCTCATTGAATCCACAGATAACCAGCCAGCTGTCCTGTTTAGAGTGACCCGCTTACTGCTTAATCAGCGACCAAGGGATGACCCCTTGCAGGGTAGGGCTGAGGAATTTGTACAGTATCTGCAGGACAAAATTGCTCAGATCCAGACTGGTTTGGACTCCGACTGGGTGGAATCTGGTGGAGTGGGGAGGACAGGTCTTGGTTATACCATTTGGGGTGGGTCTGACTCTGTTTCCTTGGATGATGTGGACAGGATTATGCGTAGACTGAGTGCTACAAGTTGTCTATTGGACCCATGTCCCTCCTGGCTGGTTTCGGCCACCGGGGAGGTGACAGGGGGCTGGCTCCAGGCAGTTGTCAATGCTTTATTGATGGAGGGTGTCTTCCCCTCCACCTTAAAAGAGGTGGTGGTAAGGCCCCTCCTCAAGAAGCCTGTTCTGGACCTGGCCTCCTTGAATAACTATTGTTCTGTCTCCAACCTTCGCTTTGTAGCGAAGGTTGTCGAGAGTGTTGTGATGCATCAGCTCCCGCAATTCCGGGATGAAGTGGACTATCTGGACCCACACCAGTCTGGTTTCAGGCCCAGTTACAGCATGTAAACGGCATTGGTCGCACTGGTAGATGATCTCTGGTGGGCCCGGGACAGGGGTTGTTCCTCTGTCCTGGTCCTACTTGACCTCTCAGCAGTTGTAAAACTTAGAATTTTGTTGAGTGAGAGTCACCCCCCCAAGCACTGTACTTTTTTCACAACTTTAAAACCAGTTTAAATTCCAATTTCTTCTCTTTTTTTATAAATATTTTATTGTTTTTCTATTTTCACAAACAAGTGCTCAATAGACAACATGATGACTGATCTTCCACATTTATGTTCTTAGCCAGTATTGTCGTCTTTCATTTATTTATTTTTAAACCCGCCATTTCTCCAAACATTTTAATCTTTCCCATAACATGTTCAATGTTCTTTAGCAGGTCTTGCACAATCGATACCAAATCATCGGCAAATGCACATAATTTGTAATTATGCACTTTAATTTGTAGTCCCTTTGCTCTGTTATCTTTTCATGCCTAAGGTGGGACTAGAACTCACAATCTCCTGGTTTCTACTACTGATTTTCATCCTCACAGAAAATATTGGCCTACTTACCTAGGAAAAGAGAGAAATGATAGAAGGTCCCCGTTGTGTAATGCATAACATGCTGGTCTTTCAACCCAAGTTCATATGCAGCACCTAAATCACAACCTTGTAGCTAGTATTAAACCATGGAGCTTACAGGTTTTAAGCTCCATGGTTTAATACTAGCTACAAGATTGTGACCCCAGGGTTTCTTTGGACCCATCCCTCTCTCTCAAACTAATCATAAGGTTGTTATTGCAGAGATATCATAACATTGAAGGTAACATTGCAGGGTTCTTCACCTAAACTTCCTTCAGCTCTTAGAGAAAAGGCAGGACATAAACTTAATATAAATAAATAATAAAATGACAGTAAGCAAGATCTTCTCACTATCACTGAAGGTGCTATTCCTGCCAGCAATTCAGTGCTTTCCTTTTTCATGCAAATGCTTCTTGTAAGCATTTGAGAGTCTATTCCTTAGGATACATTTGTATAGCAGGAATGATGGAAGTCAGAGATATTTTACAGTTTATTACTGATCTTTCTTTAGCCCCATTTAACTTTCCATTTATTGCTAATTATAATTCATTTTGTCCATGTTTCATAAACGTTTCCACTCTAACAATTGTTGATTTCTTTCACTTGGTTGAAAAGCCAAAATGATGATCTCCTGCTCTGCAATGAAGCTCACCTCATTAAATAATAATAATAATAATCCACAGAAGCAATGGAGTAACAATAATCCCATTTTGTAAATTCCGCTGAATTCCTTTACAAATACAAAGCTATACCAATCTGAATTTGGGGCCAACTCTTACACAAGGATGAATTTACCACTGTATGGATCCAATCACACATCATCCTGGGATTAAGCTATCCAAGCAGAAAGATAGGGATCTAATAAACAGGTGATCAGATTAACAATCATAAGGATCATGTCCACTTTCTTGGGAATCAGGAGGTCAGGCACTTTCTACATAATGGGACAGGACCATACATTGACTTACTTGATAGAACTTACTCACTTGGATTGTAACACAGAGAAGAGAGAACTAGGTTATCTGAGCACTGTCTTTTTCCAAGAGTTTCTACTTGTCCACTCCTATCCACAGATTTGGCATGCTATAGATCCTGTCAGCCCAAGAGTTTTGACTGGAAGGAGCTAGAGGATAGGCCTTCTCTGTTGTAGCCCCTGTCTTGTGAAATATTCTCCCCTCAGAGATTAGAATGGCCCCAACTATGTCAGTTTTCTCACAAACTTCAAAAACTTGATTGTGTACCCAGACCTGGGGCTTGGAATGTGTCAAGGGCCCTGTTACTAGGCTTTGCTGTTAGTTGATTAATAATTATTAATCATTGCTGCTATTTGTACTTCCTCTTCATGGATTACTGCCTTGTCGTGGTGAAAAGGCTTGCATAATTCAATGAAGCTACGAGCTATGTCATGCACGGCCACCCAAGATGGAAAGGTCATAGCAGAGAGTTCTGACTAAACGTGATCCACTGAAGAAGGAAATGGCAACCCACTCCAGTATCTTTGCCATGAAAACCCTATGGACAGTACCAAAAGGCAAAATTATATGACGCTGGAAGATGAGCCCCTCAGAAGGTGTCCAATATGCTACTGGGGAAGAGCAGAGGGCTAGTACTAGTAGCGCCAGAAAAAATGAAGTGACTGGGCCAAAGCCGAAAGGACGCTCAGATGTAGATGTATCTGGTGGTGAAAGGAAAGTCCGATGCTGTAAAGATTTTTTCTCCATAGGAACCTGGAACGTAAGATCCATGAATCAAGGGAAGCTGGACATGGTCAAACAAGAGATGACAAGACTGAACATTGACATCTTAGGAATCAGCAAACTAAAATGGAAAGGAATGGGTGAATTTAATTCAGATGGCCATCAGGTATACTACTGTGGGCAAGAATCCCTCAGAAAAAATGGAGTAGCGTTCATAGTCAATAAAAGAGTAGGAAAAGCAATACTGGGATACAATCCTCAAAATGACAGAATGATCTCAGTTCGAATCCAAGGCAAACCATTCAATATCACAGTAGTCCAAGTCTATGCCCCAACCACCAGTGCTGAAGAGGATGAAATTGACCAGTTATATAAGCCCTACAGCACCTTATAGAACTAACAGCAAAAATGATGTCCTTATCATCATGGGGGATTGGAATGCTAAAGTAGGAAGCCAAAAGGTAACCGGAATAACAGGCAAGTTTGGCCTTGGAGTTCAAAATGAAGCAGGGTACAGGCTGATAGAATTTTGTGAAGAGAATACAATGGTCATAGGAAATACTCTTTTCCAAAAACCCAAGACATCACCAGACAGTTAACACAGAAATCAGATTGACTATGTGCTGTGCAGCCAAAGATGGAGAAGCTCTATACCAGGGGTGTCAAACTCAATTTCATTGAGGGCCGCATCAGCATTGTGGTTGCCCTCAGGGGGCTGGGTGGGTATGGCCAGGGTGGGCGTGGCTGGATGGGCATGGCCAGCTCTACATCGTTCACATCAAGGGTGCCTATGGGGGCCTGGGCAGGAGTGGCACAGATCTGAGGGTCTCTGGCAGAAGGGCCAAGGCAGTGGGGGCCGTTCCCTCACTGTTTCCAGGATGGCTTCACGGGCCACATGAAACCACTTTGCCGGCCGGATCCGACCCCCGGGCCTTGTGTTTGACAGGTCTGCTCTATACAGTCAGTAAAAGCAAGACCAGGAGCTGACTGTGGCTCAGACCAGGAGCATTTCATTGCAAAGTTTAGGCTTAAACTGAAGAAAGTAAAGAAAAGCACTAGGCCAGTCAGGTATGAATTAAATCATATCCCTGTTGAATATACAGAAGAGGTGACAAATAGATTTAAGGAATTAGATCTGATAGACAGAGTGCCTGAAGAACTATGGACAGAGGTTCGCAACATTGTACAACAGGTAGCAACCAAAACCATCCCAAAGAAAAAGAAATGCAAGAAAGCAATATGGCTGTCTGAGGAAGCTTTGCAAATAGCTGAGGAAAGGAGGGAAGCAAAAGGCAAGGGAGAAAAAGAAAGATACGTCCAATTAAATGCAGAATTCCAGAGAATAGCTAGAAGAGATAAGAATGCCTTCTTAAATGAACAATGCAAAGAAATAGAAGAAAACAATAGAATAGGGAGGACCAGAGATCTTTTCAAGAAAATTGGAGAGATGAAGGGAACATTTAATGCAAAAATGGACGTGATAAAGGACCAAAATGGCAGGGACCTAACAGAGGCAGAAGAGATTAAGAAGAGATGGCAAAAGTACACAGAAGAACTATACAAGAATGAGCTTAACATCCTTGATAATCACAATGAGGTGGTCACTGACCTCGAGCCAGACATCGTAGAATGTGAAGTGAAGTGGGCCTTAGAAAAGCTGAGCAACAACAAAGCTAGTGGAGGTGACAGTATTCCAGCTGAGCTATTCAAAATCTTAAAAGACGATGCAGTAAAAGTGCTACACTCAATTTGCCAGCAAATTTGGAAAACTCAACAGTGGCCACAGTGGATTGGAAAAGATCAGTTTACATTCCAATTCCAAAGAAAGGCAGTGCCAAAGAATGTTCAAACTACCGCACCATTGCATTCATTTCTCATGCTAGTAAAGTTACGCTTAAAATCCTACAAGCTAGACTCCAGCAGTATGTGGATCGAGAACTACCAGAAGTACAGGCAGGATTTCGAAGAGGCAGAGGAACTAGAGATCAAATTGCCAACATACACAGGATCATGGAAAAAGCTAGGGAGTTCAAAAAAAAACATCTACTTCTGCTTCATTGACTATGCTAAAGCCTTTGATTGTATGGATCATAAGTTCTTAAAGAGATGGGCTTACCAGACCATCTTATTTGTCTCTTAAGAAATCTATATGTGGGCCAAGAAGCAATTGTGAGAACTGGACACAGAAACACTGATTGGTTCAAAATTGGGAAAAGAGTCCGCCAAGGCTCTATACTATTGCCCTGCCTATTTAACTTATATGCAGAGCACATCATGAGAAAGGCAGGCCTAGATGAATCAAAAGTTCGAATTAAGATTGCTGGAAGAAATATCAACAACCTAAGATATGCAGATGATACCACTCTAATGGCAGAAAGTGAAGAAGAACTAAAGAGCATCTTGTTGCGGGTGAAGAAGGAGAGTGCAAAAGTTGGGTTGAAACTTAAAATTAAGAAAACCAAGATCATGGCATCCGACCCTCTCAATTCCTGGCAAATAGATCGGGAAGAAATGGAGGTAGTGACAGATTTTATTTTCCTGGGCTCCAAGATCACTGCAAACGGGGACTGTAGCCAAGAAATTAAAAGATGCTTGCTCCTCAGGAGGAAAGCCATGACAAATCTAGACAGCACACTAAAAAGCAGAGACATCACCCTGTCAACAAAAGTGCGTATAGTCAAGGCTATGGTCTTCCCAGTTGCAATGTATGGCAGTGAAAGTTGGACCGTAAAAAAGGCTGAGCGCCAAAGAATTGAGGCCTTTGAACTATGGTGCTGGAGAAGACTCCTGCGAGTCCCTTGGACTGCAAGGTGATCAAACCGGTCAGTCCTAGAGGAGATCAATCCTGACTGCTCTTTAGAAGGCCAGATCCTGAATGTAAAACTCAAATACTTTGGCCACCTAATGAGAAAGAAGGACTCACTGGAGAAGAGCCTAATGCTGGGAAAGATTGAGGGCAAGAGAAGAAGGGGACGACAGAGAATGAGGTGGCTGGATGGAGTCACTGAAGCAGTAGGCGTGAGCTTAAATGGACTCCAGAAGATGGTAGAGGACAGGAAGGCCTGGAGGAACATTGTCCATAGTGTCATGATGGGTCAGACACGACTTCGCAGCTAACAACAAAATTTGTACTTATTTATTTTGTGGATGTTTTTTTTAATTGTTTAATTGTTTAATTGTTTTAATTTTAGCATTGTAAGCTAAAATTGTTTGAGTCAGGAGGCTATTGAAATCAAATAAATAAATAAACAAAAAGATAAAAAAAAATAATTTAACTCCTTATACGGACTGTTACATATGCTTAGTTGGGTTTGTTTTTTGTCTCTATTGCCATTTTTGGTGAAAAGAAAAATGAAAAGAAAGGAGAGGAGAGGAGAGGAGGAGAGGAGAGGAGAGGAGAGGAGAGGAGAGGAGAGGAGAAGAGAAGAGAAGAGAAGAGAAGAGAAGAGAAGAGAAGAGAAGAGAAGAGAAGAGAAGAGAAGAGAAGAGAAGAGAAGAGAAAAAGAGAGGAATCCCATGTGGTCAATGAAAGGGGAGAAATTGCATCGGGAGAATCCAACCCATGGATTCTTATGTATCAACTTAATGAGGAAACAAAGACCTTGGTTGAATTGCCAACCGAATTCCCAGGAAGAAGCCCAAGCTCCCTTTAAAGCCATCTCGATCTGTCAGTTCTGGAGGAGGCACCTGGGGAGCACAAGCACGTGAAACCAAAAAAACAAAGGCCTATACCCTTTGCCAAAAGGCCTTGACAAAGGGCTACATCCAGATCATATAAAAACTACTGAGAAACTCATATTAGACAATATCAATAAATTGCATCTTACACTCATCGAGTCAAATGTAATCATTCAGTGTAACTAAATCATAATGATCCTAGTCCCATATGTATACATTTCCAATGTACTGAAAAACAGAATTTACAACTTATATTTAAACATTCTGTTTAAAATTCAGTACAACCAGTTGATTTCCCGGCCCCCCACTTCCTTGGAAAAGGGATTGTAATTCATCAAACAATGCAATGAGAATTGCAGATATTTAATTTTTCATTGCGTACGAGGGAAGTTTGGGATTCTCCCATTATAATAGAATGAATCTCTAGCACTTTTTCCAGACTTATATTCTATTAAAAGGCATAAGCTTCTATGTGCTGCAGCTCACTGCACCAGATGCATGGAGACAAGTTCTTGTCAAGTTCTTTTAATTTTATTAAGAGGTATAAGCTTCCATGAATTTCAAGTACTTCATCATACACATCAAGATTGATGATCAGAATCTTGTGCCAGCCATGATTTACCTAGTCCTGCATTAGGATCCAGTGGGATTTAAAAACATTTTAAGTGGGCTACAACTAGAACAATTGAAGTAATAATTTAGTTATGTTGATACTTAAATTATCTAAACTTTTCCCAGGTTTTGTCCTTACAATGGCTATTTTCTTTACTACAACTTATAATGTAGATGAAGTTGAAATTCATTCATATACCAACAAAATTTTGGTGTTATTTGGTTTTACAGTTTCTATTCAGTCCTTTTTCTCATTAACTATGCTGCTCCAAAATCATCTTTTAAGTTCTTAGTATTATGTGGGAGAGGGAAGAAAGTACATGTGTTTCCCTTAAATAATTTTTTGAGAAAGATCACTTGAGTTGAGAACAGGCAATTAGTTTTTCTACAAAATTAATTGAACAAGATGGGTGTAATTATATCTAATTGATTGCAATTTAATTAATAACAACTTAATAATACCAATTAGTTGATCATAACCATTGTTTCACAGCTTTTCAGAGATAACAGCTTGATGAGGCTATTATACAATATTTTGACACAAATCACCTACAGGGGTGTCAAACTCAATTTCATTGAGGGCCGCATCAGTACTGCGGTTGCCCTCAGGGGGCTGGGTGGGTATGGCCAGGGTGGGCGTGGCCTACTGGGTGGACATGGCTAGAGTGCGTATGGCCTACTAGGTGGGCGTGGCCAGCTCTACATCATTCGCATCAGAAGGGTGCCTATAGGGGCCTGGGCAGGAGTGGGACAGATCTGAGGGTCTCTGGCAGAAGGAGGGTCTCTGGGCCAGGGCCAAGGCAGTGGGGTCCATTCCCTCACTGTTTCCAGGATGGCTTTGCGGGCCACATGAAACTACTTCGCGGGCCGGATCCGGCCCCCGGGCCTTGGGTTAGACATGCCTGACCTAATAGATGGCTAATCAATAGCATCAAAAAGTAAGTTTGAAATGAAATTTCAAAATCAATATCATCAGAAGTCTTAAACATAATACACTTTTCCACTCCAAAACTTCATACACATTATGTACCTATGAAGTACAAAGCTTCATTCATGTTATGCAAACTGAGCCTTCTCCTAGCTCATTGGAGAAGGCTCAGGTTGCACAATTCTAGAATAGGAATTTCTGTTTAAATATTAATGCAGTGTTAAAAATCACTCGTTGGTTCTAAAATTTCATAATTTTAATTTGGCATAATGAAAATTCCCTGAAAATGGTAATAACAACAATAATGATATTAATGTTTTAGAATTGGTCAAAAAGTTGAGACCAAAAATTGGAGGAAGAAACATCAATAATCTGCACTATGCTGATGACACTGTCATGACAGTTTTGCAAAGAATCTCCAAGTCCTAATAATAAAAGTTAAAGAGCGAAGTCCCAAAGGTGATTTTTCAAGAGGCAATTGGACTTTCTTGTTTTTCTTTGAAGACATTTTGCTTCTCATCCAAGAAGCTTCTTCAGCTCTCACTGGGTGATAGGGGAATGGAAGGTTTTATACTTTTTGCAGACAGCTGGTCATTTGCATTCTTTTAGAGAGTCATTGAGGCCACTTAGAAGTTTATCTGTGTCCTCAAGGTCACCTGAGTGGTGCAAATATGTGTGGAATCTTCTTGGCTGTGGGATGTTTTCTGCCCTGTGTCCCTTCACTGTTGAAGATAGGCACAGGCTGTTGGGGATGAGTCTGTGTTGTCTGCATCTCAAACCTAAGTGCAAATGGTTCCTGTAATCTGCAATGTTTTCTGGAAATCCATTCATACTCCTGCACCATTCAAAGGGTGTCATTCCAAAGTGCATAGCTAAATGGAGATTGGATAACTGAGAATCTCTGTAGAGATTAAAGAGCAATGTGTGTGTGTGGGGGGGGGGGGGGTGGAAACTAGGCTTAAAGAGAAAGAACAGACTAATGACAAAAGATTGAACAACCAGCCTTAGAATTGACAAGGAAGATATCTTTTTGTTTATTTATTTTTCATTTTTAAATTGTCCATCTCCCTCAAAGAGGGATTCTGTATATAAGTATCTTCCTTTTAGCATAAGCCATTAGCAGTAAAGGAACAACAAATCAATAAATGTGCTACAGACTTGTACTTGGTAGAGCAGCCACAAAAGCCTTGGAAAATATATTCAAATGGTGTGATGCATTTATATTTACAAAGATCAGATTTGTGTAAACTATGGTATAGTTTGTTATACTCTATGAAAGTTGGACTTTGAAAAAACAATGTAGGAATAGTATTGATATTTTTGAATATTGATGTTGGAGAATACTCCTGAGAATACTGTGGACAATCACGAAAACAAATGGATTATTGAATAAATTAACACAGAATTCTCAGACAAGGCACAAGTGGTTCAAATTATACCACAATGTACACATTATGCAATGACCAGGCTCTCTAGAGAAGGTTCTAGAGAGAAGGTTGGAAAAGGTGGAAGGAAAGAGAAAAGAATGACAAGCAGTTTGCTTTCCTCCCCAAAATAAAGAGGTAAAGGAGTCCCTGCATATTTTTAATCCACTAGTAGTTGCCAATTATAGAGGGTGATGTTCATCTCTGTTTCAACCGCCATTGAGTCAGTGCTGTCCAAATACGTTTCTGTGGTTACAAAGCACTGTTGCCTTCCTACCAAGTGCTGCCTATTTATCTATTCATATTTGCATGTTTTCAAACTACTAGGTTGACAGGAGCTAGGGCAAGGACACTCAGATCTCGAACCAGGGCTGTTGACTTTCCAGCTGACAAGCCCAATATCTTAACCACTGAGCCATTGTACACCCCCCTCTCAAAAGTGGAAATCTATTAATTAAAATCAGACCAATATTGCCATCACGGGTTATTCACATTTTTTTCTATTAAAACTGAAGGTTGAGTTATTTGTATTTCTAAAGGCATATAGGAAGAACTATAACTCAGTGGCTTAATTCATTTCTAGTATAAAGAAAGTCTCAGCTTCAATAGAAAGCAGTCTCCATAAAAAAAAATGACCCTAAATGATCCTGAAGTGGCACTACAAAAATAGAGTATTAAACTAGATCAGGGGTGTCAAACTCAATTTCATTGAGGGCCGCATCAGCATTGCGGTTGCCCTCAGGGGGCCGGGTGGATATGGCCAGGGTGGGTGTGGCCTACTGGGTGGACGTGGCTAGAGTGCGTATGGCCTACTGGGTGGGCGTGGCCAGCTCTACATCGTTCGCATCAAGGGTGCCTATGGGGGCCTGGGCAGGAGTGGGACAGATATAAGGGTCTCTGGCAGAAGGAGGGTCTCTGGGCCAGGGCCAAGGCAGTGGCGGCCGTTCCCTCACTGTTTCCAGGATGGCTTTGCGGGCCACATGAAACCACTTCGCGGGCCGGATCCGGCCCCCGGGCCTTGTGTTTGACATGTCTGAACTAGATGAAACTATGCCCTGACTCAGCGGAATGCCATTTTGATAACCATTACTAGTTTTAACTAGTTCAGGAACAGTCAGACTTGTTGTATTAGCCCTTCTTAGCCCTTGTGCTAATGTGCTACTCCCATAGCTTTCACTTGCAAATGTAGTGACAGCTGCAGTGGCAAAGACCTAAACTCTTAACCTTCTATTTCTGGGTGAGTGCAGTTCCATCCAAAAGAGTATCACCTGATTTTGCTTCTTTCTTTTTTCTTGCTTAAGTCATTTAAATGGCCACCTGATTGAAATGGGACTCTGGGAAATATACATGAACTAAGAAAAGAAATTAGAATGAGCAAATCAAACAAAAAGCAGCAGATGTCATTAAAACCTAGTAGTTTTGGTTCAGCTTTCTCATTATCTAATGCACTACCATATTGTATGGATATAATTTTAGCTTGCTTTCCCTCATCCAGCTCACCTTGAATTATAAACAATGTTCAAAGGTGCTATTTATTTCTTAAGAGCAGCAGAATCAGGTGTTACCAGCATATTGATGGAACCCCATTCCAAATCTCCCATCTCAACCCTTAAGATGTTCAAGCTGAAAGAATCTGTTAAATTTAGAACAGGCAGTTCCCAAGGTGCCTCCCAAGGGTCTAGTACAACTCATCAACAACAACTCGCTGCTGCCAATTCGCCATGGGACAACTCACTGCAGGACAAATTGCTGCAGTGTGGTATAACTCAGTGCAAGATAACTGCATTGCTATCTGCCACTGTTTCCTCGACATTAGTGGTGGATAACAGTATAGTTATCTTGTGTCGAGTTATCTGTGTTAAATTGTTCTGTAGTTATTTGCTTATATTGACTTGTCCTGCAGAGAGCAGTGAGTTGTCCCACAGTGAGTTGTCCCAGGCCACAGCGAGTGTTGGCCTTTCAGTCAGTTGGCTGCGGTGAGTTATCCCATTCTGCCTCCCAGTGACTCACTCCAATGAATCTGGATGAAATCCAATCCAATGAAACTGTACAGCCATGTTTGGGATAAATAATGAAAGTTGGATATAACGAGTATCCAAACTGTTTCAACTTTTCTTCCTCAACATCTTGATGGTGGCAGTGTCATACAATACATGCAAACATAATAATAATTCATGCAAACATAATAGAGTCAGAGAAAATGTCCTCTTCATTACAACCTCTGCTATAGAGTCACAAATAATCCTTCAGAAGTGTTCTACACTTCTGGTCCCTCATGGACATTCAGAGAGAAATCAAGCTGATTTTTTTTTTTAAAAAAATATTTATTTAAATGCAGGTATGTGCATGGGCAAACACATTATAGCAGAATGAAACAGCTTGACAGCTATAACTACTTTCTAATATGTGGACAAGCATGCTATTTCTAATAATCATAGCAGAGAAATACTGAAAGATGGCAATTGGGAAAATGATT
>JAKJMR010000009.1:3344126-3379927 GCA_024449315.1 Daboia siamensis | reverse complement strand
AAGGAAGGAAGGAAGGAAGGAAGGAAGGAAGGAAGGAAGGAAGGAAGATTTTATATTATTTCCTAAAACATTGTAGGATGCAAATCATTATCCAGATGTATTCTAAACTAGAGTACATATAGATAGTTCTCGACATCCAACCACAATTGAGACTGGGATTGCTAGGATTGCTAAGTCAATGCAATTGTAAAGCATGATGTCACATGACTGCACTAACTAATGGCAATCCCAGCACTCCTTATTGTGGTCATTAACAGAAAGAATCGTGGATTGTTAAGCAAGTTCCCACCTAATATTTTCCAGGCTTGAGCCTCATTAAGGTAAAGGACTGCCTCCCGTCCCCTCCCATCTTTCCCTTATCTATGTCTTTGCACCCTGCTTTGTAGGGCAGCAAGCAGATCCAGAACCATGCAATTCCAAAGATGCTTGTCACACTCCAGGAATCTTCAGCCATCACAGCCTGCCCCAGCAAGCATTTGCCCAGCTGCCTTCTCTCTCAGTTCACTACACTGAGACTATTTGCCTTTTGCACTCAGCCACTATGCTCAGAGCAGAACTGCCTTGCTCCCATTCTTTCTCATTTTTAGAACCACCTTCTTCGACAAACTTCTCCTACACTAGACCCTGTGAGCTTTCTGAAAACTGTACTCTCTTTGTAAATCTGCACTGTCTTCAGGATGCCTTTGGAAAAACAGCACAGCTTTACAAAGGCAGCATAGCTTTACAGAGGCTTGGGAAACCATGTGTAAAAGGGGGCTCCAAAAAGGAAATAACAAAGTAAAAGAGGCATTGTGGTGGCACCACTGGCTGAAAGGGAGGTGGCTCCTCTAGAAGTAAAGATGTTCCTGTTTAGAGTTGATCTGGGAGGGGGAATGTCTGAGATCATTGGTATGTAATCCTTTTCAACGCTATAAGGAAAAAGTGGAAAAGAGAACATTGGGGCAGCCAAAGTTACACCTCTAGATTGCAGCAGTTCAATTCTTCCCTTCCGTATTTTATGGGCAGAAGGCCATTTCCTATCAGGTAGATTGGGGATTGAAGACAGATGTTCTGCAAAAAAACAGAATTTAAGAAAAAGTCAATATAGATGAGACTTCAGAACTAGGTAAACTAGATAAACCAACCTTACGTGCAGCTGTTCCAGCTGTTGAGATTTTTTTGTTAAGTTCATCTGATAACCATGAACAGAAGAATTTATGAAGAGCAATGTTGTGTCAAGTTAGAGGCCTGTATAGTTCACTATGAACCAAATGCACATGTGAAGCTCATAAGCATACATGAATGCTTAAGACAAGTATCTGATCATGGACTTGTCCCCTCTCTAAAAAAAGTGATTCTAGTATGCAATCATGAAGAAAAAAAGCAATCCCTATCCAGTTTTCATTTAATTTATACACGTTAATCATATCCTGATTATGCATCTGTTTTTCAGAATGACACTATCGAATCATGTTTAAGCCCACCCCCATCTCCAAATAAGCACATTGGTCAGACAACAGAAGAACAGGTGAACGCCTGAGTAGAAAATGTTTAGCATGTTCCATCTGCAGACGCAACATCTGAAATGCATAGAATGCATGCTCACCTGGTGTGCTAAACTACACAAGTAATGTAACGTGAAAAAATAAAAGCTAACTGCTTTTAGTTTTCAGACAGATTTAGGAGGGAAGAGACAGCAAGGGAGAATCAGAGAGCAAATCCCTTCCTTTATTGGAGTGGAAAATGGGTTGGCCACTGACAGCACCACAGTTTTAAAGAAATTAAATCATTCTATAATACAGAAGGAAACAATGAGGGAGAACAGGATGGTCAAGGACACAGTAGGAACCTTCTTCTGAATTGCATTACTTTAAAAGCAAGTTGTGTTTGTTTTACTTCCTGATTAACCTATCTGGAGAAATAATAAGGGCAATAAGCCTACAACTTCTCCTCAAAGCAGGCCTAGGTTTTAATTCCTACAAAGATTTGTGAGCCTAATTTAATTTAATTTAACTGATGGGAAATTAATTCCTGGAGAACTTGGCTTCAGCGATCCGAGTTTACATGATGCAGCTTTATTGAACTAAAACAAGTCAGAAATTCTATTACAAGCCATAATTCTGGCTGATCCTATAGAAAGAAAAACTTCATAAATGCATACATTCAAATGGCACTAACAACAACAATCAAATATGCTCCTCTTCTTTCCTCTATGTAAATAATCAATGATTGCTTTGGTTCTTTCACAATTATATTTATTTTAAAACCCTTTTTAAAAAAGACCAAACCTTTAAAAAGATTTAAGCATCTCTTCACCATGCTTTTTCCTTACATAACCTATTTCTTGATTGATATAAAACTGTAACAGAGAAAGAGAAAGTAGTAGGAGGGCAGGGAAGAGAGATCATTCCTTAGATCTCTTTAGTGTAGTCATGAGTTTAGAGTGCCATGCAGGGATTGGATAGAAACAGATGTGTTTAGTTTCCTAGCAACCACCCACATCAAGATTTTGTTTGCTGTTTTCACCATTCTTTGCACACGTTACAGAACTGACTATTTATTTAACACAAAACTTGTATTCTGTATGTGTATTATTAGGTTTCCCATACATGAATTAAAATGCCATACATGAATTAAAATAGTTTACAAACAATAAAACAATGCATAAAGAACAAATTAAAATGGAGACAGTCTCAAAATATACAACCCAAGATCAATATAAAGTCAGATTTTATCAGAATAAAAAAATCTTCGTACTGCCTCTGAATATTGTAAAGCATAGTTTATTTTCCACTAGTGCTGCTGCTAATATTCATCAGTCAAACCATTGTGCTGTTATGATAGTTGGATAAAAATTGTTCCATCAGATATAAATCATGGGTTATTTTGGCAACTGCTTTATGTTGTTGTTTATATCTTATTGCATGAGCTGAATGAATGATCTGCTTTGCATAATCTGCACTTTGAATCATTTAATGATTTTTCAATTCTGGCCTTGGTTGTGCATTAGTTTGAAAACCTTAATCTTGAGCAGCCAAAATCTAGACTTCAGTTTCTTTTTAAAATGTTCCAATTGTAAGCCATTACCAGTTTTATTTGTATCCACCTTACATTTTACAAGTTATTAACCAGTCACTGATATCTCCTGTATGCAATATGTCATTAATAAGTTTAGCTGTAACTGGACATAAGCTAGTCATGCAATTGATTATTTATAGTTCAGTTTTTAATCTTTTTCACTCAATTTTAACCATTTCTGCTGTTATTATTAGTTCTTCCATTTGTTGTTGTTTTTAACTAAATTCATCTTCCCATAGATCTTTTTAAAACTTGTTTCTTTTTTGTTTGGTTTCATAATTTCTATTACCATTTATACTTTGATAGAATTGCCTCTGGTCTGATTAACATCATGGTTCCGATAGATGAGACCAATTAAAAGAACTTCAAAGCAAGGAATTCTTCCTCAAAGAACATATTTATTTGATTACAAAATAATGGCACATACAAAGGTGAACCCAAAACTAAATTCCCCTCCCCTTGGTTACAAAGTTGCAAGTTGCAATTCCCACCCCAATTTGCTGTCATAAATCACATTCACCAATTGTTAGAACATACAAGCACTCCTCCCAGCTCTCCAGCCCACCAAAATGTTATCAGCAATGAACTTGGTTCCCATACATTTGAATTGTTTTGGCCAGTGCTTTTTTTCTAAAAAAAAAAAAGGTGCCGGTGATGTGACTGGGAGCGATGCCGGTGTCTTGCTATGGCATTGCCACCTGTCTTTTGCTCCCCTGCCGCTGTGGCTTGGAGCCACATGCCACAGGGATTCCCCTCCCCACAGCCACCGTGGGGATTCCCCTCCCCACAGTTGCCACACCGTGGCCTGTGCTGAGCCACCACCCAGAGCTGCTCCGAACCCCGATCTAGAGCTGTGTTCCTCGTGGCAGTGGTCTCCAGCGCCAAACAGCCTCTTTCCAACCACATCCCCAAAAAAATTGTAACAAACATTGGAATTCTCAAGGCCATGTTTGGTATTTCCCAGAAATCTGTTACTGGAAGGAAAAAACAATCCCTGCTGTGTTACTGATCCCAGAGAAGCATTTGCATGTATGCAGGTATCCTTAGGGTGCCATAGTTATGGATGAGAAATATTTGTTGCAAAGTTGACATTTCTGGATGTAATACAGATATTTTGGACTTATTTTTGTTTCTTTCCATGTTTGATATTTTTAAAAAGGCATATGCTACTGACCATGCTTATGCACACATATAACATCTTTTGTTAGGATACGTGACCACTGCTTGTCCAGAATGTGAAAAGTGAAAGATTGTGTCTAAACAAAATTTTAATGTACAGATAATACCACCAGAAATTATTTTAGCCTTTTTAATAAATGTTGTTATTGATGTTAAGCTCACCATGGAAAACATCATATATTGTTATGTATATACTAGGTTAATTATTTAAAGACTGAAGTGCAACATAACTAGATTCTAAATAATCTATTTTTCAAAACACACAACAGTCCAAACAGTAAAAATAAAGTCCAAATTAAGAATATTTCATTCTTAAGAATTGTTTAATTTAAAGTGGTTTAGTTGTAATAGATGGTTATAGATTCAAAATAGTTTTCAAGAGTGTACAAAAGATACTATTTTTTCTAGCATCAGCTAAATTAGACATATTACATTGAGAAAAATGTTTCTCATTTCTTTCCTGTTACCTTTATTGATTTCATTGCAGAGATGTTAACATAGGAAATAGATTATTTTGTTATCTAATTTTACCTTCCAAAAGACAGAAGCAGATGAAAAATTTCCTGTTGGCTTTTTTGAATTAGCTGTTTTAGATTCTAAAAGTTTAGTTCCTAAAGAAGTAAGCTTGTAAATAATTTTAATGTTCTCCTCTAGTGCAGGCTCTTTTATGACTCAAGGACTTCAACTCCCAGAATTCCTGAGCCAGCATAGCTCAGCTTGGAAACCTCTCTCTTTCCCCTCAGCTTGGCTGGCTCAGGATTTCTGGGAGTTGAAGTTGACGAGTCATAAAAAAGAGCCAAGATTGCCTATTCCTAAAGCCAATTGAGCAGGGGTGTCAAACTCAATTTCATTGAGGGCCGCATCAGCATTGTGGTTGCCCTCAGGGGGCCTGGTGGGTATGGCCTGGGTGGGCGTGGCCTATTTGGTGGGCATGGTTAGAGTGCATATGGCCTACTGGGTGGCCATGGCCAGCTCTACATCGTTCGCATCAAGGGTGCCTATGGGGGCCTGGGCAGGAGTGGGACAGATCTGAGGGTTTCTGGCAGAAGGAGGGTCTCTGGGCCAGGGCCAAGGCAGTGGGGGCCGTTCCCTCACTGTTTCCAGGATGGCTTCGCAGACCGCATGAAACCACTTCGCGGGCCAGATCTGGCCCCTGGGCCTTGTGTTTGACATGTCTGCAATAGAGGAAGCTTTTTTTTTTTTGCAAAAAAAATATAAAAATGTGCCAGAATGGCGTTCTGAGCGTTCTATGAGAAAAAAAGCCCTGGTTTTGGCTAAATGAAAATTACACCCCCACTTCTTCTTCTAAACTAAATATGTGGCAATGAAGAGAAAATGAAAAATGGCTTCAGATTGGTTTGTCACAGCGTTGACAATTAAAATAGCTGATTTTGCTTAAATTTGGATGATGATTGTACCTCATAGTGTCTAATTTTTCCAGCTATTGCTATTTGTTTATTATTTTCAAAGCTTCTTCATTGTTTTTGGAATTAAGCCAATATCTTTTTATTAGGCTTCTCTTGATTCTTACATTCGTCAGTTTTTTGTTCTTTCATGTTCTTTAAATTACTTGCAGCTGATCTTACTTTCTTTATCTTGGCGCCCAGTCTGATCTTCCACTTTGGGATTAAATGATTTTGGTTTTGGTTTTCTAATTTTGCTACCTAGTTCTTCCAAAACCACCAGTGATGTACTGTAGGCAAATCTACTGGACTGTTTAATTGATGTTATTTTAATCCTTACAAGCACCTTATTCATATCCTTCATTGTAAATGTCAGGTCTTTGGGGGGGCCCTATTTTCTTTTTTCTTTTTTTTTTTTATTGAAAAGTTTTTCAGTACATTTTATCTTTAACATCCCAACCCCCATCCCCTCCCACTCTTCCCAACCCAATCCCACCCTCTCACCCTCCCCTTCCCCCCCCCCTCCCCGACTTCCCAGAGCTGAATACAAGGTATAAAAGTAAAAAAACAATCATAAACTACTATATGCTAATAACAATAAACTATTAAGTCTACCGCACTTTAGCTCTTATAAAATGACTACAAGCAATATAAATATCCCATCAATACTTATTCAAATGCTAAATGAAACTTTTTAGTCCCATATTTATTCTGAATGTAATCAATCCACTTTTTCCACTCCGCATTATATCGTTGTTGCGAATGGTCTTTCAAATATGCTGAAATCTTCACCATTTCTGCCAGGTTGGAAACCTTTAAAGTAGGGGGCCCTATTTTCAATGCTGGCAGTCTTTGTCTTTCTGCTGATAATTCTGCATATTGTTATCTGAGTTTATCTGTTCTACTATTCATTTTCACAATTTTTCTGAATCTCTTCCAGCCCTGCATCCCTGAATAGCTTATTTCTGGTAATGAATCTCCTTTGATCTGCTAATAATTGTTTCGTAATATTTGAGTCTGAATAAATTCTTTTCCACAGTTCTAATATTTGCTTTAAGTTACCCATGCTTCATAATAGAATAGAATAGATTTTTTTATTGGCCAAGTGTGGTTGGACACACAAGGGATTTGTTTCTGGTGCATAGGTTTTCAGTGTACATTCAAGTAATAATGATAATCATGATCATATAGAACATGAAAATTCATTAATCATAAATTGTGAAATACAACACTTCATCAAAAATCATAAGATGCAACACTTAGTGACAGTCATAGAGTACTAGCTAAGCAAACAACATAAATCATACTAGGGTACAAAAGAAAAACAAAATAAATTGTAAGATACAAGCAGC
This sequence comes from Daboia siamensis, assembly GCA_024449315.1. Lineage (NCBI taxonomy): Eukaryota > Metazoa > Chordata > Lepidosauria > Squamata > Viperidae > Daboia > Daboia siamensis. Next base: position 3,372,936 of record JAKJMR010000009.1, on the reverse strand, counting down.
AAAGTTATAGTCATAAGAACATAAGGATAGATAATAGGAAAGATGAGGAGTAGGCCATAATGGTGTGATTTTCAAATACAATATTCTTTTGTCTTGTCTGTTGTAACCCTCTGGTAATCCTATAAGGGTGAGCCCTGGTTGCCCAGCCACAGCTCTTGAGTCCCATTGTCCATTTGTTGACAGATGCCCAGAACTCTAAAACCTGACATAGTCCTTTCAGCAGTTCCCAGAAGGCTCCACACTCATTTACACTACTTAGGTGACCCTGAGGACACACAGACAAACCTCCAAATGGCCTCAATAACTCTTTAAAAGAATGAAAATGACCACCTGTCTGCAAGGAATATAAATCCTTCCATTCCCCACCATCCAGTCAGAGGTAAGAAGCTTCTTGGATGAGAAGCGAAATGTCTTCAAAGAAAAAAACAAGAAAGTTCAGTTGCCTTTTGGGGGGAAAAAGCACTTTTAGGACAACCATAACCTGGATGACTGAGAATCTCCATAGACAAACTGTCAGGAATGTTTCAGTGTTGGATCCTACAAGAATACACAGCAGAGTATTAAGGGCCACATGTAAATTTTTTAATGAAACAAAGCAGGAACCTGAAGGTATTCACCAGCAGTTATCATCTTGGACACCAGACTCAGTGAGAAGCCACCTAATCGCAATCTCCTCTGCTATGTTCAGATGTATCAAATTATAATAGCAACAGCAATAGCACTTAGACTTATATACCGCTTCTTAGCACTTTACAGTCCTCTCTAAGCAGTTTGCAGAGTCAGCATGTTGCCCCCAACAATCTGGGTCCTCATTTCACTGATCTTGGAAGGATGGAAGGCTGAGTTGACCTTGAGTCGGTCAGGGTCAAACTGCTGGCAATCGGCAGAATTAGCCTGCAATACTTCATTCTAACCACTGCGCCACCACAGTTGTTAGAACAGTGTCTACATTTGCCTATTTCTCTAAACATTAATATATCCATTTGAGGGCAAACCAATGTCATTTTAATCTGTTTTTTTTTTTTTTGCCCTTCTGGTAATACATTGTCTCCCTGCTGGGATGATATCTAAAAACAGCAATCCTAATAAACTCCTTCCTTAGTACTCACTGGATATAACTGCCATTGTCCCCCCTCTTCTATAGAAAATTTCTATCACCACATCACAGTAGGTTTTTCTCTCTGATGTAAGGCATTATGCAGCTAGTTTCATTATGAAGTTTAATTACACTAAGGGGTTTTTTTTCTTATATAAAGGAATATTAAATAATGACAGTTGACATCTTCAGTGTTGTAATAATAATAAGCCCAGAAATATAAATTACTGCAGCAATTACAGAAGCACAAATAACACCATTAATGCAATCAACTCTTAGTGTACGTATTTGACAACAACCTTTAATTTTCCTTCAAGTGAACCTATTTTACATTCTCTGCGGCAAAATGCAACCTAATTAAGCAATTAATGATATTTTAGTTACCAGGCAGGTAATTGCATTGAAATTTCAGAATTCAGAAATAAGACATTATTTATTTTAAGCTTTTTTTCCCACCACGTTATGTTGCAGCTTAATTTGCACCTATACTTCAGGTTGTAGGTGTTTTTTTTTAATCGCCACAACACAGCCTTCAGATAGTCTAGTAAAAGAGTTTTCAAATCAGAGTTGCTCTTAAAAGTTTGCAAGAATGCTTCTTGAAATTTAGCATCAGTCTTCCGAACCACTCTAAATATTTGTTCCCTTCTAGGGAGGCAGGGAAACAGTTTGTGCTCTGGAAGAGTTTATAAGGAGGAAATATTTGCAAACTGATTTCCCCATTTCTAGACCAGCTTGAATGATGATTTCCAAGCTATCAACCTCATCTGGGGACTTCATCTGAAATAATTCATGAGACTGGTGTAAAAAGATTCCCTCTCCCTTTTCCAGTCCTAGGATGCAAACAGCTGGATTTTGCAAATGAAGAACCAATATCAGAAAAGCACAGGATTGGAGAAGGCTATCCCAAATTCTTCACCCGTGTTCTGATATTTGCAAACATACAAATTGTAGAATAGAAGTACATAAAAGCTGCAGGGAAAGCATTTACGGTTTAATTAATTAAAACAATGTGAAATAGGGCATTTTATTCTTAGCTTCTTGTTCCACGTCGATCTATTAAGAAAATTGTATCACAGTACTGGGTGACTGAATGCCCCATTTGCCTTCAATGAATGCCTATTGAATCCATTTCTTTAACCCAACCTGCTCCACTGCAGAGCAATCTGCATTATCCTATGTGGATGGAGAATGAGAACCACAGTATCAAAGGAGCTTTGGACAAAGACTAGGAGATCTACTTCTAACTCAACCATAAACCATGGAAATTCATTTCCTGACTTTGGGCCAGTTTCTCCCTAACCCCCTTCCTCTTTCTTTTCCTCCCAGTCTTACGTGCCTCCCAGGATTCGTCTTGTTGGAATAACACAAATATTTTCAGTTAAATTGGGGCAAGATCATATATTATCATGGGACTTTCTCATCACTTAATTTTTTTGTTCAGGTCTGGGTATCGTAGAATTCATGTTTCACCAGTTTAGAAGAACTCATGCCAAAATAGTTAGGATTAATAAACTACCAGTTAGTTCTCAACTTACAACAGTTCATTTAGTGACAGTTCAAAGATACAATGGCACTGGAAAAAGTGACATGACTGTTTTTCACAATTACGACCTTTGTAACATTCCCGTGATCATGGAAACAAAATTCAGATGCTTGGCAACTGACTCATACTTATGACCATTGCTGTGTCCAAAAGTCATGTGATCATCTTTTCTGATCTTCTGGCAAGCAAAGTCAATAGAGGAAGCCAGATTCACTTAACAAGTGTGTTACTAACTTGTTAATTGCAGTAATTCACTTAACAACTGTGGCAAGAAAGGCCATAAAGTGGGGTAAACTCACTTAACAAATGTCTTACTTAACAACAGAAATGTTGGCTCAATTATGGTCATAAGCCAAGGACTACCTGTATAATAGTTGTTATATATATATATATATATATATATATATATATATATATATATAACAAAGGAGAAAGGTAAATCTCATGTAAAAACAAATATATGTTGGGTTATACCTGTATTGCTTAATTAAATGAAATTGTATTATTTCTGAGAAAAGGGCTTTGCTCATTTATTTCCAGCTTCGTTGTTTCAATCCCTATGCATATTACTGCTTAATAAGATTTGAGGGGGGAAAGGTATAAACTATAAAAAGCTTCCTGAAGTGCTGTGAAAAAGTGATGCCTGCCAAAAAAATCCAACCAATAATGCTTCATCCTAATAACTCTTAAAGTAGCATTCCAGGGTCTGGCATACTTTGATAGAAATAAATGTCTTTGAAAGCTGCCTGTACTTTTGCAACTGATATGCAAATTGCTGTGAGCTTAGCTACAATCCTAACTAGAAGTAAGTCAAAGTTTCTGAGGGTTTCTTTTTTGCTTGAAAGCATTTCTGAATTATATTAATTCACTTCCCTAAAAAAGGGGGAACATTTCATTGTACTTTGAATATCCTTCTTTCCTTCTTTTCGCCTTTCATTCTTTCTCTGTAAAAGCTACTGTTTCTCTACCATACAGATAAACAATGTCCCAGAATGAGACTAAACTTACGTTACAGGGAGGAGGAGGAGGAGGAGGAGGAGGAGGAGGAGGAGGAGGAGGAGGAGGATGTTATTGTTGCCCCATATTCTTTTTAAGAAAAAAAAAACAGCTGTCTTTGTGCTCACCTCATGCACCTATGAAGAAATTACTAAATAACTTTTTTCCACTGAGCAATTTGCAGGTGTCTCCCTCCCAGCTTACGATAATCACCCACCAATACAGTGGAGAATTTCAAGAGACCCTTTGCCATTTATTTTCTTGCTTTTTATTTCTGTATTACTCCTACTGCAAGGGCACACACAAAATCAATACAGAAGTGATCACATTATGATGAAGCTTCAAGCATGTAAACTTTAGGCAGTTTGCTGAAGCCCTGGACAGATTTTGACTTAAGGCCCAGGAGCAGGTGCAGGTTGATTGATTTTTCAGTCAAGTCCATTTCATGTTTCTTCTCACCCAGAAATATTCTGATGTAGCCATTTATCTCTCAAACCAGTAGATAGGCCATAGCATGGAAGGACACGATATCATTATGTTGCTTCCTGCTTCAGTGGCTAATGGGGAATGACTAAGACTGGCGAGTGAGATCTAACTAGTGTTTGATTTTTTTTTTCAGCCAATTCCATTCAGATAAAATATATTTACTTGTGATGGTTCATAATTTAGCTGAAGGTGGACATGCCAAGATATTTACTTATCTATTAATGCTTTCCCAAATCATATGATAAGACCAAATTAAGTGGAATAGTAGACCTAATTCTGGTTGTTTGGGAATCATACATCATCTCTCCCAAAGTGAAGTTAGCCCCAATCCTTGTCGATCAGAAGGTCGGCAGTTTGGCGGGTCGAATCCCGAGCGCCGCGTAACAGAGTGAGCGCCTGTTACTCGTCCCAGCTTCTGCCAACCTAGCAGTTCGAAAGCACGTAAAAATGCAAGTAGAAAAATAGGGACCACTCCGGTGGGAAGGTAACAGCGTTCCGTGCACCTTTGGCGTCTAGTCATGCCGGCCACAGGACCACGGAGACGTCTTTGGACAAGCGCTGGCTCTTCAGCTTTGAAACGGAGATGAGCACCGGCCCCTAAAGTCGGAAATGACTAGCACGCATGTGCGGGGAAACCTTTACCTTTACCTATATGAACTTTGGGGTTTTTTCATACCAAATTGACTTCTTTCATTAACGAAAATACCTTATCTCTGTTTATTACTGCCCAGAAATTTCTTATTGACTTTTTGTGTAAAATGGGGAAAAAAAAAAGAACTTATGATTTATGGGTTTTATTATTAGGCAGGAGCGTTTATAGAAAGAAGAAAATAATGCTGTAACTTTAGACAAAGAGAAAAAATGTAATTATATTTGTAACTGTTTTAAATAAGAGCAGAAGCTGCTTTTTATATCTTTTTTCTTTTTCCCTTTTCTTTACTTTTTTCCTTTCTTGCACTTTTAGCTTTCTCTTTGATTTCCTTTTTATTCCTTACTTTATATTAATTTGCAATTTTTTATTTTATCTTTTAACACTTTTAATAACATTATTTTTAAAGCATACTTTTTTTTCCAGAAAGTCTGGGCATTTTTTTGGAAATAAGGAGCCTATATGCTGACAACATTGTATGGAATATCTTCCCTTTCATGATCTTGTTTTAATTGATTTTGTAGAACATTTTAATTGCTGATTTTATTGTATGCCACCCAGACTCTCTTCATGTGAGGGGTGTGTGTGTGTCTGTGTGTATAAATTTGATAAATAAATACAAATAGTCCTTGACTTATGACCATAATAGAACTGAAAATTTCCCATGCTAAACAAGACAGATGTTAAATGAGTTGCGCCCCATTTTACAATCTTTTTTGCCACAGCTATTAAGCGAATACTGCAGCTGTTAAGGGAATCATGTGGCTGTTAAGTGAATCTGGCTTCTCCCATTGACTTTGCTGGTTGGAAGCCAGCTAGGAAGTTATTATGACCACATGACTCTGGGAAAGTGCAACTATCATAAATGCATGCCAGTTGCAAAGCGCCCAAATTTTGATCATGTGACCATGTGGATGCTGCAACCGTCTTAGGTATGAAAATTGGTCATAAGTCACCTTTTTCAGTGCCATTGTAACTTTGAAGAGTCTCTAAATGAATGGTTGCTAAGTCGAGGACTTCCTGTAATAAAAATAAACCAGTGGCATTAATAAGAAAGATCACAATGCAATCTTTCCTAAGGATCAGATCCTGCCTAGAATAGTCATTTTAAAGCAAATGTGGCATTTATCATTTCTCGGGCAAAATCCTTTGGCCCCATTCCAAAATATTTTATAGTGGAGGTATCTAGAACAAACTCTTCATTTCATTTCATTATTCCATTTGCCTCTATTTTAAAGAAACTTGCCAAGACAAGTGTCAGTGACTCTGCTGAGCTCCTTGAGCTCCAGGCCAAACATTTGGCCCTCTCATGAACTCAGAGTGTTTCATATTTGGAGATGTTTCACTAGTGCTTTGGTTATTCAAAGTTTTATCATCCACCAACAAAAAATAAGAACCAGAAAAAGCCATGGGAAAAAAGAATCACCTGAGCAAGCTTTTAAGTACAGCTTGTTCTCTATTTACATATCTGAAAAAGCAGAAATCTATATAAATGTCATTTGTGCGTCATGAGGGAAATAAAAAACTCTGAGTTTCTTTTTTAGGAGATGCTGTTTTTGTAAGGGCTAAATTGAATTTGTGACCATGTATTAGATAGAATTATTTGGACGGAACTTCCAAAGAATATAATCCTGTTTGGCCATTACTGAACATTGCTAGACAAATAAAAATCCCACAGCTTAGCACAACTTCATTTTAGATTTGTGTTTCATGACTGATTCAGAAAGAAATTGATTTCCCTTTTCTCACAAACTAACTATGCCAATAGAAATACATGTTTTTTAGCAACATATTTGAATTGCGTTTCTCCATTTGGGGGCTCAGTTTGATAGTGACACCTGTGTTACAAATACATGAAATCTAACAAAAGCTGGAGGGAATTAAAAATATTGCTGGGTTTTTCTTTCCTTTTCCTCTTTGTCTTCATAAAAAGCTATAAAGTTACCAAATAATGTAACAGCTAACTGATAGCTAATGGATAACTGATGGTTCATGAGGGGAAAATGAACAAATCCAATTAACCATGGTGACTTACAAAACTGATGAGGCATTGAACTTTTTTAAAAAACAAAATTAATTTTGACATTGCAAATGATCTTCGTAAGGATCATGATAAAATATGTCTATTCCATCGGATGGGAATAAAGATTACCTTCATTCTCTTTGCTGTAAACCAGCTGATTGAGTAAACAGAAAGCTCTGATTGTTCTCTTTTCTTATGGCACAGCAGTCTCTGGGATCTTAAACAATACTGAAGATTTAGCAACCTCCAAACAGGATCTGGCCAGAATCAATGAGAATATTTAAAGTAAAAGCCGTATTTTGAACTTCAAAAGGAGTCACTGTCTACAAGCACGAGAGTTTTTCAGAACAAACTATGCTTGTTATAGGTTTTTTGTAAAGGGGAGCAGTGGCAGGGTGTTCTCTGCAGCAATTATATTTAACTTATATAGAGACATCTAGTGAGTGCTTTTGGAAACAATTCTAACAGCTTTAAATAAGGAGAAAGTCAAGCTGCTTGCGGCTTTCAACCTTGAAGGCTGGAATGCCTTGCTGACCAGAAATCATTCTGATTGCCAGGGTCTATGTGTAATCTTTCCAGGACAAAACCTGCTTTGCAGTATTTTACTTTACAGGATTTTAATTGCTTCATACTTTTACAAATGCACAGACTCTGGGGTGTTTGGGTGAGATAGCAGAGGCCAATTGATATATTTTTAAAAAAATTAAATGCAGGGTTTCTTTCCCTTAAATGAAAATATTTCTTTTTTTGTCTAGAGATTCCATTTTTTATTTATGTAAGAAGTAAGGAGGTGATCTATGCAGAAGTGAACTTTGTAAACCAGGATCATGCTGAAAATTTATGATGTCTGATGTTGATTGTAGCACAAGAAAATTTATTAAAGATTGCAGAAGCTTCTGGGGTATTTATATGACATCGACATAAGGAGACTAGACAACAGAGACTGGAAACCCGCATCTGCCACAAACCCATACACATGGACCAGATTCTCAGCTTCACAAGCAGCCACCCCATTGCACAAACAAAAATGCTGTGTCCAGGCCCTCTTCAGAAGGGCCAGGACACACTGTAGCACCACAACACTCAACGTCTTTCTCTGTAACAGTTATCCCAAAAACTTCATATTCCAACACACAGCACCCAAACCACAACATACCCCACAGCCAACCACCACACAAAAACTAATCCTACCATACACAAAAGGTGTGTCAGAAATGACAACCAGAATTCTCTAACCTTAGGAATAGCAATAGCCCATAAGTCCACAGCCACACTCTGCCAGGAATTATCCAGAACCAAAATCAAGATATAAAAGGATGGGGAAAAAATGTAACCTACAAAATCAACTGTAATCATTGCAACCAAATCTACATGGGATAAACATCACATCAATTAAAAACAAGGATCCATGAACACTGGCTGGTAGTCAAACGCCACAATCCCAAATCCTTAAACTCTACCCACATTGACACCAAACAGCACCAGTTCAATTGGAGCAACACAAAAATCATCGGCCATGTTACCACCCACCCCGCTCGTGAGTTCATCAAATCCTGGCACTCCACTAGCAATTCCATCAACAGACACATAGACCTACAACCAGCCTACAAATCCCTCAGAATCCAAATCAACCACACAACCAAGCAGAGACAGCACCAGCCCTCAACCAACCCACACAAGCTCCCCCTCCACCAGCAGTTCACCTCCCAATGACCCAGACCTAATGTAACCTCCCTCTCACAAAACCCATTACAAGACTCACTGATGACTCACACCTGAAACCCTTATAAGCAGAAGAACACTGACAGCCCCAATAATCTGCTGAAGATGTTACCTAGTCTGGTAACAAAAAGTTCAGAAACCAACCCAACAAGCTTGGAGAATGAATCTTTACCCTCATGATTAAACATTATTTAAAAATAGTTAAAAGGTGAAGCGAGGGCTTTTGGGGCACTAACCAGCTCCATGGCTGCACGCCCCTCTCAGCTCCCCATGGAAGGCCTTAGAGCCATATATTGACTCATTTCTGGAAGGAGAGAAGAACGGGGGGCACTTCACCTCTGGAGGAGGGCAGGAGCAACAACAGAGAAGGCTGTCCTTCTGGACCCCACCAGTCAGAGTTCTTTAACTGATGATGTTTGCAACATATCTTCCCTGCCTGATTGTATGGAATAGTCTGATATAATGGGATGGAGGCAGCTCCATAGGTAGCCTAACCCCAGGCCATACATTTTTCTTAACTTCTGGGTGAGGCCTCTCCTCTCTTTCCATGACTTTGGAGCCCTGACCATTTTGGCTGTTCAGAATTTAGCATCTACTCATCTACTGTAAACAATAATATATGAAGCCGCCCAATGTTTGGTATGGTATCTAGAAAGCAATGGCTAAGAGTTGGCTCAGCTATACCACTATACCATCTTATCATAGACCCCAAATCCTAAAGCCAACATAGTGATTTGGGATATGTTTTAATACACTGCTAACTTGCCTTGCACCCATGAAGCTGTGTTTTTTTTCAACATAATTTGGAAGATCGGCATCTGAATGGAAAGGAAGGAATTACCCGCTAAAATAAAACACAGAAGAGGAGATGGGGGCATTTTAGAGTATCAATTACAACTTTCTTTTCACTGCAGAAATACAAATTAATTCTCTCGTCAACAAATGGCTTTGCATTTCCACTTGATCTCTTCAGTGAAAGAATCCTCCTTCCTTATGAATAATTGTTGAACTGCATTTACTGTTATAAGGTTTTTTTCTTCTTCTAGCATTCAAATGGAACTTGTCTCCCCGTAACTCCAATATTTTTGAATAGGTTAGGGTTGGTTTTTTTTCCTGCTCATACCAACTGATCTGCCCATTACACTCATCCTTTTCAGGGTAAGCACCTTTATGCTCAGCACAGAAAAGGAACAAGGCACAAAGACATTGTGTAAGAAAATGTACCTTTATCTAGTTTATATTATACTCTTCATTTTTATCACACTATTCCTTTCTGTGCTTGCAAACCCTCCTTGCTTTTCCCATGCGCTGTTTCATACATTTTTTCTTTCAACTTCTCACCTCTCTCTTTTGAGGACTTCAGTAACTACATACAACTTTGAGTTTCTCTGATTTCCCCTTCCTTTTTATAGTTGTCTTGTAAAGTGATCCTCATGAATTCATATGACTTAATATTTTTCTTTCATAGTTGTAACATGCTTTTGTAGTCAACCCATTGGTTCTTGACTGAATTTATTATTGTATAATCCCACAACATCCATTCATTTTACTTCACATTTCTCCTGAAATAACTCTCACTTCCGTATAACAAAGAGTGTAGAAGCACATTCTTCTACACACCCAGGTTCACTTCTTTTGAGAAATGTTAGTTTCTTGTAGCAGAACACATTCTACACAAATCCTTTCGACTAGAACTAGCAAGACTTAGCGTTTATCCATGACTTTCCCTATCTTTAATTAACTGTCTATTGTGATACATTATTTTCTTCTATATGCACTAGTTTTCACTATTTGTGTATAAGTTACAGTTCTTCAAAAAGGGACGCAGTGGTTCAGTGGGTTAGGACGCTGAGCTTGTCGATCAGAAGGTCGGCAGTTTGGCAGGTCGAATCCAAGTGCCTGTTATTCATCCCAGCTTCTGCCAACCTAGCAGTTCGAAAGCACGTAAAAATGCAAGTAGAAAAATAGGGACCACTACGGTGGGAAGATAACAGCGTTCCGTGTGCCTTTGGTGTTGAGTCATGCCGGCCACATGACCACGGAGACGTCCTCGGACAAACGCTGGCTCTTTGGCTTTGAAACAGAGATGAGCACTGGCCCCTAGAGTTGGAAAGGACTAGCACGCATGTGCGGGGGAACCTTTACCTTTACCTATTGAAAGAGAAAGCTCTTAGTTTTGAAAATATTAATGCATAAACCAGGTTAGATACCTCAGAATCTGGATGTAATAGGGAAAGACCTTTGGGATTCCCTCCGTTAATCCAACTCATTGTTCTACAAGCAGCACACAAGGAAGTTGCTAGGAAGGAAAGTATGAATCTCTAAAGGGCTGAAATATATAAGGGATAGGAATGTCAAGTAAGAGATGAAATGGCCCCATGGAACTGTTGGTCTTCATAAAATAGGTCCAAATCTGGACCAGTGGATGATAGCAAAGAGTCTAAATTTTCTGTATCACTTTGCTGCCATTCTTCTGGTCATCTAAATTTTTGAAGTCCAGATATAGTCAGTCTATTAGGTTTACAGTTACAGGTAGTTCTTGACTTATAACAGTTTATTTAGTGACTGTGCCAAGTTACAATAGCACTAAAAATGACTTACAACCAGTTTTCACACTTACAACCATTGCAGCATCCCCATGGTCACATGATCAAAATGTGAACACTTGGCAACTGACTCATATTTATGATGGTTGCAGTATCCTGGAATGATGTGATCACATTTTTGTGACCTTCTGACAAGCAAAGTCAATGCAGAAGCCAGATTCACTTAATAACCTGGTTAGTAACTTAACAACTTCAGTGTTTCACTTAAAAATTATGGCAAGAAAGGTCATAAAATGTGGCAAAATTCATTTAACAACTGTCTCACTTAACAACAGAACTTTTGGGCTCAAGTGTGGTCATATGTTGAGGACTACCTGTATAGGAGAAGCCAATTGAGGAGTTTCAATATATTGGCTGAGTGGGAATGAAGAAATAAATCTTACTTCTCAGGAGCAGGTTGGTCATAGCTGAGCTCATGAAGGAAGACTGCTCTCTTCAAGGCCTCCCACAGCATTTCTAAGCAAGGAACTAATAATTTTGCAACTGCTGTTTGAGAATTTTTTCCAGAGCCTGTAGATAGGGCATTTTTCTCCTCTCTTTGAGTTGAGTTCATAATAGTGCCACTGGATTAATCAGCTTCCTCTTCTTTTATTCCCTATTATTAATTTTCACCCAAGACACAGGCTGTGTAGATTTTATCTTGCTTCTTTGTTCAGGGCTGACTTACACCCCTTTGTTTCTTGTGGACAAGAGTTCCCAGCTTCTCTAGATAGTAATAACCCCTGACTGTTGCTCAATTAACAACAATTATTGTTGAGTTGTTGATTTGGAGAAAGCATACGATTAGGCTTGAAGTATAGAATATTTTGCAGAAATATAGTATTGAGGGGTGGCTGGTGATGTGATCTTAGCACATGGAACTATATGTGGAAATTAATGGAATGCCTAGGAAATCATTCAACATTTAATAGGAGAAGACAAGGATGGATGATTTCCCCTTGATTTTTAAAAATATTTTTGTATCAAAGTGTAACAAGTGCTTTGATGTCAATTTGCATTGGTTGAGAATGCAACCAATGCATATGAGTGAATATGAGTGTAATTCTGGGTGCAGATGATGCTGTATTGCTAGTAAAGAATCCAAATAATGTTTGAGAGCATGTTTCAGCAAGCAGTATGAATCTGAAAATGCCAAGGTTGTTGAACTTGACACGGACAATGGAATGAAGTACTGTAGTAAAGGTAAAGGTAAAGGTTCCCCCGCACATGCGTGCTAGTCGTTTCCAACTCTAGGGGCCAGTGCTCATCTCCGTTTCAAAGCCGAAGAGTCAGTGCTTGTCCGAGGACGTCTCCGTGGTCATGTGGCCGGCATGACTAGACACCAAAGACACACGAAACACTGTTACCTTTCCACTGTAGTGGTCCCTATTTTTCTACTTGCATAGAAGCTGGGACGAGTAACAGGCGCTCACTCTGTTACGCAGCACTTGGGATTCGACCCTCCAAACTGCCGACCTTCAGATCGACAAGCTCAGCGTCCTAACCCACTGAGCCACCGCATCCCTCTGTCTCTTTCAATACTGGGTCTAAATATATTCCCCAGACGTTTTGTTTTTTCAAGATTAAATTTGAAGGACAAGTTGAAAATGCATCCATTTGCATAGCTCAAGAACTTTATAAACTACAGGGAAGTGGAATAATTGCCACCTTGTTTAGTGCTGACATTGTCTCAAAGATTGCCTCCTACATATGCCAGTTATTCTTTCATATGCTTTATTTATTTTAATTATGTAAATGTGTTTCCAAGGTACACATTAAGAAGTAACAAATTGGCTTTACATGACCTTGAAAAGAGTCCTAAATTGCATTTGCAAGAAGGAGAATTTACTCCCTACTTCCAAAGTCGTCAGTATAAATCTTCTCACAGCAAGAGTCCATAAGTCAGTCATTCACGTATACAGTCTGGATGTTTTCAGACCTACTTTATTGCTGTGCATGAAATACAAAGATGAATCTGAAGCAAGATGTATGTATACATTTCATCCATCTGGAAAAGCTATTATCTATTCTTTTGAATAACTTCCACTAGGGTAACATGGTCTTTTGATGCCTACAGATAGGAAAGAAAGATATGACTGATCTACCTCCACAGGCCTTAATGATCTGTAACTTCCAATGGGTCAAAAACCATTTACAACAACAGGGGCTCTAGTTAGGTGACCAAGTTAGGAAGAAGAGAATTCAGATGCCAAGCTCACTTTCTCAAACCAGGAAATTATTTCATTTGCTCAGCAACAGCAGCCGAAGGCCAGTGTGAACTTCAGACTGGGAAGCAACTTCTTCATTCACTTCTTCTTGCCACTGTGCAAGAAAAATGATGTCTTCTGTTTCTGCAAAACTTTAGCCGCTCTTAAATGGCAGCAAAGAAAACAAAAATGAAGCCATTTTAGGTCTATGGGGATTCTCAGTCATCTAGGTCATGGTTGCCCCAAAGATGCTTTTTCTCCTTTGTTTTTACCTTTGCTTTAGGAAAAACAGTGTCCAGTTGCTTTTTGAAAAGGCACCTTTAGGAAGCCATCTTATAATTCTCTGGATTTTGGCAGACCATATATGATAACCTTATCATGTAAAACCTCTGAACACCAGTGAGATCTAAATCAGAACCTGATGTGATATAATACAGGTAGTCCTTGACTTGCAATAGTTCGCTTAGTGGGCATTCAAAGTTATATCACCAAAATGGTAACTTAGCACTGTCTTTCACTCTTACAACCTTTGCAGCATCCCCATTGTTATATTTTTGGTTCATTAGGCATTAAGCGAGACAAGGTGTTGAAAGAGCAAACAAGTTTATTTTATTTTTATTTTTTTTATTGAAAAGTTTTTCAATACATTTTAATTATTTCATCCCATCCCCCAACCCTCCCCAACCCTATCCCACCCTCTCACCCTCCCCTTCCCCCCTCCCCCCCCCCGGACTTCCCAGAGCTAGATACAAGGTATAAAAATAACATAACCAATCATAAACTCTCATATGCTAACAACAATAAACTATTAAATCTCTCGCACTTTAGCTCTTATAAATTGACTACAAGCAATATACTTATTCAAATGCTAGATGAAACTTTTTAGTCCCATATTTATTCTGGATGTAATCAATCCATTTCTTCCACTCCACAATATATCGTTGTTGAGAATGATCTTTCAAATATGCTGAGATCTTTGCCATTTCCGCCAGGTTGGAAACTTTTAAAGTCCATTCCTCTATAGTCAGCAGTTCTTCCTTCTTCCAATATTGCCCTATTAAGAGTCTCGCTGCCGTAATTAAGTTCAACATCAAATTAATGTCCAACACCATAGTATCAGTAATAATGCCCAGTAAAAACAATTGCGGACAAAACTTTATCCTTTTCTTGAATATCTTCTGCATATTCCACCAAATTTTAATCCAAAATGGTTTGATCTTTTTGCAAGTCCACCATATATGAAAATACGTTGCATCTTCACCACCACATCTCCAACATTTGGGCTGGTAATTCGGATACATACTTGCTAACTTTCTAGGATCTAAATGCCATCTATAAAACATTTTATAAAAGTTCTCTCTTAGATTTTGAGCTTGCGTAAATTTCACATTTCTCACCCAAATCTTTTCCCAAGTGTCCATTGTGATAACTTCCTGAATATTCTGTGCCCATTTTATCATACAATCCTTAACAATTTCTGTTTCTGAGTCAATCTCTATCAATGCAAGATATATCCGTTTGATATGCGCTGGTCCCTGATTTCTAATTTGTTTTACCAAATTTTCATCATCCATTAAAAAACCAATCTTCTGGTCCTCTTTCCACCTGGCTTGTAATTGTCCATATTAAAACCAAGTTTGTACAATCTTTTTTTCTCGTAAAAGATTATATGACTTCAAACACCACACATTCCTCTCCAAGCTCAAAATTTGCTTATATGTAGTCACATCATGTTTAAATCCAACATTTATATTCTCTATTGCGTGTTTGGGTATTGCCCATAACGGTATCTTATAATTTAACTTTTGTCTGTGCTTTTTCCAAACTCGCAACAAAGCATACCTCAAAATATGCATTTTGAACACATTATCTACCTTTTTGTCATACAGTAAATATGCATGCCAACCAAATAACAAATCATACCCTTCAAGATTTAACAGTCTCCCCTGTGTCAAATTGATCCAATCACTTATAGCTGATAATGCAGCAGCTTCATAATATAATTTAAAATTGGGCATTCTTAGACCACCTCTTTCGCGTGTATCCTGCATAATTTTAAATTTGACCCGTGGCCTTTTCCCTGCCCAAACAAATTTGTTAATACCCTTCTGCCATTCCTCCAAATTTGAATCCTTTTTGAGAATGGGTATCATTTGAAACAAAAATAAAAATTTTGGCAAAACATTCATCTTTACTGCTGCAATTCTTCCCAATAATGATAGTTGTAATTTTTTCCAACTATCCAATTCTTTTTGCACTTTATTCCATAACTTTTCATAATTATTTTTATATAATTTAACATTTGAGGGTGCTAGATATACCCCCAAATATTTAACCCTTTCAACAATTTCAAATCCAGTTAAGCTTTCTAAAGAAACCTTTTGTAATACTGTCATGTTTTTAGATAAAATTTTAGTTTTTTGTATGTTAATCTTAAATCCAGAAACTTTCCCATATTGCGATATTAACTCCATCAATTCCATAACAGAATTTTCTGGATGTGTCAAAGTAATAACCAGATCATCCGCAAACGCCCTCAATTTATAGTCCTGATCTCTTATTTGAATTCCCTTAATTGTTTCCGAATTCCGTATTTTAATCAATAATATCTCCAACGTTAAAACAAATAACAAGGGTGATAACGGGCAACCCTGCCTTGTGCCCTTTTCAATATTACACATTTCAGTCAAACTATTATTGACAATTATTCGAGCTGTTTGCTTCTGATATATTGCCCTAATTGGTTGTAAAAATTCATCCCCAAAATTCATTTTATCTAATACTTTTAACAAAAATTTCCAATCCAATTGATCAAAGGCTTTTTCAGCATCCAAAAAAATCAATGCTGCAGAGATCTGGTTATTCCTTTCCAAAAATTCCAACAAATCAACTATATGTCTCACATTATTTTTCATTTGTCTACCACTTATAAACCCAGTTTGATCACCATGAATTACCTGTTGCAATACCCTCATAAGTCTACTAGCTAAAACCTTAGCAAATATCTTGTAGTCCGTATTCAAAAGTGAAATTGGCCTATAGTTTTTTGCTTGAGTAGCGTCCTGATCTTCTTTAGGAATTAAAGAAATAAAAGCAGTTTTCCAAGACGGAGGCACTCCTCCCCCTTTTTGAATTGTCTGAAACAGTTCCTTTAATGGCTTTATCATCTCAAACTGTAGATTTTTATAATACACAGCAGTCAAACCATCAGTGCCTGGTGCTTTACCTACTTTTAACTGTTTAATTGCCAAGTATATTTCTTCCTCAGTTATCAACTGATTCATTTCTTCTTTTTGGTCTTGCGTAAGAACCGGGATGCTAAAATCTTTCAAATATAAATCAGTGTCCGTTTCATTAATCTTATCACTAGCATATAATTTAGAAAAAAAATCAACAAAGGTTTCCTTAATAAGATTCTGTTGATACACAATCTTTCCCTTATGTTCTATTTTATCTATATTAGAAACCCTTTGCTTCTTTCTTAACATATAAGCTAACCATCTGCCTGGTTTATTGGCATTGCAAAAAGTATTATGCCTTGCAAACCGTAGATTAGTTGCCACCTGATCAGCCATTAACTTATCAAATTGTCCTCTTAACAGCTTAATAGTCTCTTTAATCTTCACATCCGATGGATTCAAAATTAAAGCCTTTTCTTTTTCCTTAATCTCTGTCTCCAATTCTTTCCTCCTAAATTCCAAATTGCGTCTATATTTATTATTAAGATATATCAACACACCTCTCATATACGCCTTACTAGCATCCCATACCATTTCCATAGAAGTACCCTTATGCATATTCGTTTCAAAAAAAACCTTCATCTGTTTCTTACACTCTTCCACGTTTTTCTGATTTCTGAACAGATTCTCATTTAAACGCCAGGAACGTCGTTCTCTACTGTCTTTTCCAATCTCTAGCCAAACTGGGCTGTGATCAGACATAGTCTTTGAACAAATCTTTATCCTCTTAGTTCTAAAAAAAAGGTCATTAGACAATAGTATAAAATCAATCCTGGAAAAAGATTGGTGTCTATCAGAAAAGAAACTATAGTCTCTTTCTTGTAAGTTCCTTTCCCTCCAAACATCACGTAATTCCATATCGTCCATCATTTCAAAAAAAGATTTAGGCAATTTAGCATGACTTGGGGTACTTCTGTAAGATCCACTCTTATCCATTTGTACATTCAAAACACCATTCCAATCTCCCATAAAAATAAAAGATTTGTAATCCAATTGGGTAATCCTGCTGTGTAACAAACTATAAAAGTCAGCTTGCTGTTGATTAGGCGCGTATAATCCAACCAAAAGAGTTCTTTTACCTTCTAGTAACAAGTCCACAATAACATATCTTCCTTGTTGATCAGCTTCAATTAACTCTGCTGTGATTGTATTCTTAACATAAATAACCACTCCATTTTTCTTGTTAACTGCAGAGGCAATAAATTGTGTACCTAGTCTTGAATTTGATAAATACTTTTGGTCCATAACTCTAATAGGTGTTTCTTGTAAGCAAATAACGTCAGTCTTAAATTGGTTTAAATATTGAAAAATTTTCTTTCTCTTTTGTGGTGAGTTTAATCCATTAACATTCCAAGTTAAAAATTTAGTCACCATTTCTGGCAACCCGAAGCTTTTGAAGCGCATCTGCCAGAATCCCTTTTACATTTTTAGGTCGCGCTCCTCCCACAGCTTGGCTATAGGTACATTTTGAAGGTTCCACAACATTCTGCTGGGCTTGGTCTTGGTCACGTCTGGCTCGTCTCGAAGCAGCTCGGGTGACCCTCTGGTCCTTTGCTTCTTCTACTGTTGAAGTTTGAATCACTCCTGGTGCTGTCTCATCTATCTGTATTCCTTCAACATCATAAGACTTTCCCTCCTTTATTGATTCCAGAAGTGGTATAGGAATTGCTTTTAAAACATTGCTATAAAAATCACGTGCCTGCAGGACCGTAGCAAGACGGTATCTTGTATCTTCAAACATTACCACCATACCCACTGGAATCTCCCATCTGAACCTGACATCGCGTCGCTTAAGCTCATGTGCTAGAAATGCAAATTCCTTTCGTTTCCTTAGGATTTTTGGAGGGATCTCTTTTAAAACCAAAACTTCTTGGTCAGCAATCACAAGCTTTGTATTGTAAGAAACTTGAATAACTTCATTCCTGATTGCTCTCTTTGTAAAGTAAACAACCACATCTCTAGGTAATTTCCTTTGTCTCGCAATCCAGGAGTTAACACGGAAAATTTTGTCTATATCTTCTGCAATTCCTTCAGCTGGCCTTCCCAGCACGTCTTCGAGAGCAACAGAAACTAATTTTTTCAAATCCTCCTTTAAATTCTCCTTAAGACCCCTTATCCTCACAGCAAACTCCATTTCATGATATTGTACCAATGTCAAGTCATAATCAATTTTATCCACCACATTCTCAGTCTCTAGTATCTTTGCATCCAGTTTAGTATTATTTTGAGTGAGATCCTCCACTCTTTCGTCAAGGCGTTCAATACATATCGCCATGCCTTGAAATGCAAGCAAGATGTCCTCCCTCATTACTGTAAATTTTTCTGTCAGCTTCTCATCCATCTTCTCATCTATCATCTCAGCCAAATGCTGTGAATGTTTTTCCAAAGCATCTTCCAAAACTTTAACTGTTAAGACAGGCGAAGGTAGAGGTGCAGGAGGTGCTAACACTTGCGCTGAAGATTGCGGCAGGGGGGAAGCCCCCGCAGTTTTAGGAAGTTTAGAAGAAGATTTAGCCGCCATTTTTTCCCCCTTTTGCAACTACGCACTTTCACTTTCTAAGTCTTCAATGTAGATTGAGCCAAAGTCCAAAAGTTCACTTACTCCTTGTTCTCTTGCATCGCTCTGCCTGCTTCCATTAACTTCCAAAGTCCATTCTTGTAGGCAGGGATGGTTGCGTTCGCCTTGTTCTGCTCCAGGAAAAACGGAGCAGACACGCTGCGCAGCCCGGAGAAATCCAAGCTTTGGGGGGGGCTCAATCTTCCAGCCGCCAGAGCTTTAAGCCCTGACGGCCCCAGAGAGCCCTTCCCCTACTTGGAAACTCACCCCCTCCTCTTCTCCCGAGGAGGGGGCTTTCGAACCGCCGAAACAGCTGATCGGCGCTGTTTTCGGCGGTTCTACAAAGCCGCGAAGCTGACAAGCTAAAAGCAGCTGTCGGCGGCGGCGCCTTGCCACCCGGAAGTCCCTTAAACAAGTTTATTAACTCAGAACAGAAGCAGCCCTAATGGCTGCTGCACAGCTATTTATACGGTTAGCCTCTAGGCGGCAACCAACAGGTTTAAAGTAACAGTTTCCTGCCCCAAACCTAATTATCAGCCTGGAGACAGCAAGTCTGGCTTTCAGTAACAGCAACCATTACATAACAGAGAAATTTAGGTCAGACATTAAGCAAGTGATCAGACATTAAGCAAGTGATTTAAAACAATTATGGCCAATACATTACACCCCTTTCCCCTAGATCGTTCAAACTTTCAATTGTTTGACATAATCTTGCAGATATTTAGGTGGTCTTCTTGACCATTCAGAATGTCTAAGGGTTACATGGATCTCCCAGTCTACCTGCTTGCCTGCCAGGCTGGTAGACCAGGGCTCTGAGGTTTAGTGGAGTCGGATTGACTCGGGTCCCTTTGGCCAGCCAGTCCTGGTCGGCCCAAATCAAAGTCCAATTGTGTAGCAAAGTCTGCAGGGCTGCCTCTCAGCACAGTTTGCCTGTCCTGATCATACAGTCTGTGTGTCTGGAGGAAACTCTTCTACAGCCATCCCCTCATCTCCTTGAGCAAGAGTTATTTCAGAGCGTGCAAACTGCTCTGTTGGACCAGTGTCATGTGGGCCCTGTGTTCGGTCCTCTTGGGAGTCCTGAGCCAGTGACTGATCTGCTAGCCGCCAACGCAGCTGGTCAATGTGCCAGCGAATGACTTGCCCATCTTCCAGGACCACCTCATAGGAGAGTGGTCCTGACACCTTAACAACCCTTGCTGCCACGCACAAGGCCCCTTGCCCATAATTCCAGGTTGAAACCCGGTCACCCACTTGTAAACTTCTTGGTGCCTTTGGCTGTGCAGTGTCAGAGGCGACTCTGTCGGGGTGTAGCCTGTCCAGCTTGGTGATCAAGTGCTGGCCCCATCGTAGCTTAGCTGGGCTCCTGCCTGTGGCAGTGCAAGGCATTGTGTGCTGGCAGAGTAGAAAATTGGCCAGTCTGTGGTACCAATCACCTGTGACAATCCATTTCAGAGATTCCATGGTTGTGCGGACCATGTGTTCCGCTTGACTGTTCAATGACGGGTGAAAGGGAGCTGACGTGGCGTCCCTTATGAGATTTGCCCTGAGGAAGGCCTGGAATTCTGAAGAGGTGAACTGAGCCCCATTGTCTGAGACTAAGACCTCTGGAAGCCCGTGTGTTGCAAATATTCTGTGCAATTCCTGGATGGTCCTGGCAGTAGTCATAGTGGGAATTAGTACAACTTCTAACCATTTAGAGTGGCTGTCGACCACTATTAAAAACAGCTGTCCCTGAAAGGGCCCGGCAAAGTCGATGTGGATCCTTGACCATGGTGTGTGATTGTCCTCCCATCAGTGGACAGGGGCCTGAAACATCTCTGGTCTGGATTGTTGGCACATGTAGCAACCATGTACTTGGGCCTCGATAGCTTAATCTAGCCCTGGCCACCAAAGGTAGCTCCTCACCAGTGCCTTCATCTGGACTATTTCAGGATGGCCTTCATGCAGAGGTTTAAGAACTCTGGGCCTTAAATTGCTGGGGACTATGACTCTACTTCCCCAAAGAATGCATCTTTTATGAGCTGAAAGCTCATCTTTCCTCATGAAGAAACTGTGAAATTCTGGCCCTGGACATTTGTCCAACCATCCTGTGTGTATCCAATTTAAAACATGGCTAAGCATTTTGTCATCTGCTGTCTCAGAAGCTACTTCTCCAGCATGGAGAGGAGACTGGCAAATCCTGTATGGCTAGGATGCGTGCAGCTGAAGCCAGATCTGGCTCCACATGTGGCAGGGGCAATTTTCTAAGGCCGTCTGCATGGCCCATTTCTTTGCCCGGTTTGTGAATCAGCCTGCAGCTATAGGCTGCATTCGAGGAGACAGAATCTGAGGTGTCTGACTGTTTATAGTGAACAACCCTAGACGTGGCCTGTGGTCTGTAAAGACTGTGAAATGGTGGCCATACAAATAGTCACAGAACTTTTTAACCCCAGCCACAATTGCCAAGGCCTCCTTGTCAATATGCACATAATTGCACTCTGCAGATGACAGGGTTGTCAAATAATAGGTGATGGGTGCCTATTGAGACAACAAATGGCTCAACACAACCCCAACTCCATATGGGGATGTATCACACATGATGTAGACTGGCAGCTTTTGGTTAAAATGAGTGAGCACTGAGTTCGAGGACAGCAGAGATTTGACTGCCTGGAAACTTCTTTCATGGACATTGGTCCACTGCCACTGACCCTTTTTGTCTAAGAGCCAGTGTAATGGCTCTGACACTGTGGCCTTATGTGGGAGGAATGCATGATAAAAATTAAGAAGGCCCAAGAAGGCTTGAAGCTCACCTTTGGACCTAGGGCTTGGGGCCTGCTGAATCGCTTTCAGCTTTGAATCTGCTGGATAAATGCCGTTGGCATTGATGTGGAACCCAAGGGACTCAGTTGACTCTAGCCCAATCTTACACTTTTCTTTTTTTCAATTTAAGTCCCACAGTGCGGAACCGCTGAAGGATGACTCTAAGCCATTCAGCCAGAACCTCTATAGATTCCCTGGTAATGAATACATCATCGAAGTAGGGGCAGACCCCTGGAATGCCCTTGAGCATGTGCTCCATTACTCCCTGGAAAATCCCTGGGGCTACTCTCACCCCAAACTGTAGGCGCTTGACATTGAAGGCCACCCGATGTGTGACAATGGTTTGGGCGGCTGCCGTGGCTTCGTCCACCAGCAGCTGTTGATAGGCCTGCGCCAAATCTAATTTGGCAAACATGCGGCCACCTTGCAATGATACCAAAATATGGCTGACAACTGGCACTGGGTATGCAAGCTGTTGAAGTGCCCGGTTAATGGTGCACTTATAGTCAGCACATATGCGTATTTTTCCGTTGGCCTTGAGTGGTGTTACAATGGGGGTCTCCCACACCCCACTGTCTACAGGCTGCAATACCCCCTGACTGACCAGCTTGACAGCTCTGCGTTGATACTGGATTTTAAAGCAAAAGGCACTCGACGAGACTTGACCCATATTGGCGTTACCAGGGGATCAAGCTTGAAGGCTATCGGAGGGCCCTTGTACTCTCCTAGGCTTAAACTGAAAACCTCCATGAACTCTTGTCAAACTGAAGACAAGTCTGCCGCCTGTGTTCGGTGAATGCTGGTTATTTGGATGCCCAATGCATCAAACCAATCAAGCCCTATGAGGCTCATGCATTGGCCTTCCACCATGAAAACATCTAGTGGGCCTGCAAACACCTTGAAATTCACCAGAAGTGTGGCTTCACCCTTGACCGCCACTCGGGAGTTTTGGAAGTCTGTAAGCAGAAGGTTAGATGGCCGAAGTTTGACCCATCTGTTGCTGCGGTTGCATATGTGCCAGAAGGTTCCTATGGAGATGATGGACATGGCTGAGCCTGTGTCCAGTTCCATTTTGCATGGAACTCCCTGAAGCTTGACCTGAAGTCAAAGCTTCTGTTTAAGTGGGTGGAGGGCACCAATGCGGAACACGCTCCTCCGGCTGGAGGAGAACCCTTCTTGGTGTTGCCCCAGGGCCCCAATACCTCTCCTGACTGAGCCTTCTTGCAGACGGTCCCTCTGGCGACCTCAGCAGACCATGGCAATGTGGTCTGTTTTGCCACACATGTGGCATGTTGCTGTTTGGAATTGGCATTCCACGCATTGATGGCGGCCTCCGCAATCCATGCATCTAAGGAAGGGAACTGCCTTCTCAGATGGCCATGGTCCCTTCTCCTGGTGCTTCTGTAGCTTGTTAACCTCGTAGTCAGAGTCGGTGTCTTCCATTGTCCTCATGGCGGACGGCTTTGGTGCTTGAAGTGATTTTGGAGGGCTGCAGTGCTTTAATGGCCCCTCCGGTGGCTTCATCCCATGACCTCCTTCAAGGCCTCTTGTACTGAGAGAGTCTCCTTGGCAAACAGTTTTTGTTGGAGCTCTTGGTTCCAGAGTCCACAGACTAAGCGTTCTCTTAGTCTCTCCTCCAAATCTGTGAAACTGCAGAGTTGGGATGCTTGACGAAGAGTGGCGATGAATTCTGTGACCGTCTCATCGGACTGTTGCTCCCACTGCTCAAAAATGTGCCTCCACGCTATGATGGATAATTTGGGCTCAAAGTGGTCTCAGAGCTTTTTCTTTAAGTCACGTAGGTGATGGACTTAAGCAGCATCGGTGCGACCAGGTTCTTGGCAATGTTGAAGGTGTCTGGGCTGCACATGCAGAGGAGGGTCGTGCCCTTCAGCCTGTCTTCACCGACCTGGTTGGCTCAGAGGTAATTCCCAATGTGGGAAATGTAGGATTCCCATCTCTCCGGGTGTGTGACATCGAACTCTTCGAGTTTCCCCACTTTTGCCATGGTGAGTTGCTTGCGTTTCTTGTTGCTCATGTTGCCTTGTGTTGCTGGCTTCTGTGTAGGCCCTAGGATGTAACCTTAGGAGGAGGTGGTCTCCAGCATGTCTGGCTGGCAGACCAAGGGTCCCTGCCAGGCTCTGTGCTGGCCTCACCCCCTAATGACTTCAGACTCTTCCAATGAAGCAGCACATCCCATCCTTGTCACCAGTTATATTTTCAGTTTGTTAGGCATTAAGAGAGACAAGGTGTTGAAAGAGCAAACAAGTTT
Source organism: Daboia siamensis (assembly GCA_024449315.1). Classification (NCBI taxonomy): domain Eukaryota; kingdom Metazoa; phylum Chordata; class Lepidosauria; order Squamata; family Viperidae; genus Daboia; species Daboia siamensis. Next base: position 3,348,762 of record JAKJMR010000009.1, on the reverse strand, counting down.
ATTAACTCAGATCAGAAGCAGCCCTAATGGCTGCTGCACAGCTATTTATATGATTAGCCTCTAGGTGGCGACCAATAGGTTTAAAGTAACAGTTTCCTGCCCCAAACCTAATTATCAGCCTGGAGACAGCATGTCTGGCTTTCAGTAACAGCAACCATTACATAACAGAGAAATCTAGGTCAGACATTCAGCAAGTGATCAGACATTAAGCAAGTGATTTAAAACAATTATGGCCAATATATTACCCCCATGGTCACATGATCGAAATTCAGATGCTTGGCAACTGATTCATATTTATGGTGGTTGCAGTGTCCTGGAGTCACATGATCAGCTTTGCCACCTTCTGACATGCAAAGTCAATGCAGAAGCCAGATTCACATAACAAACATGTTACTAACTTAACAATTTCATTGATTCACTTAACAACTATGGCAAGAAAGGTCATAAAATGGGCCAAAACTCACTTATCAACTGTCTTGCTTAGCAATGGAAATGTTGGGCTCAATTGTGATCGTAAGTTGAGTGTTACCTGTAATTACAACTAGGCGTTTCTAGTGGTATCCTTAAAGTACCATTTCTGATGACCACAAAGTTGTGGATGGCAGGGGGTGGGGGTGAGTACAGTACATGATTTTTTGTTTTCTGTAATAAGATCGTGTGTAGTATGAACATGCAAAAAATAAAATAAATCATGATACCAGAACTCACTTCTACTTCAGAGTATACCTCCTTGCATGGAATACTACATCCAGTTTTGGCCTTGCTGATACAAAAAAGATGTTGAGACTCTAGAAAGAGTGCAGAGAAGAGCAAAAAAGACGATTAGGGGACTGGAGGCTAAAACGTATAAAGAAAGGTTGCTGGAATTGAGTATGTCTAATTTAATGAAAAGAAGGACTAGTGGTGACAGGATATCCAGTTCCAATATCACTGGAGGTTTTTAAGAGATTGGACATTTTGTCTGAAATGGTTTAGAGTTTCCTGCTTGAGAAGGGTGTTGAACTAGAAAGCTCCAAGGTCCTTTCCAATTCTGTTATTCTATTATTCCCTCTCTTTTTTTGTATGTCTGTTTCTGTATCTGAAAACCTTTCATAATATCAGATGAAAGAAAACTCTTCTTTGAAGGAGAAGACAGCTTTGTTAATTAGAAAGAAAAAAGCAATCATAAAGTTAGCATCATGAGAGTGAAAATAATAAATATGAAAAGTGATATTAAATAAATATAAGCAAATAATTTCAATTAACAGTTAACAATATAAAGAACAATATGTATAATATAGATTTCCAAATGGAGGGGAAATTAACAGGCTTGGAAATGTGTATTATAAATAGAGTAATTCCCAAAATTCCATTTTCTTTGGAAAGAATCTAGGGAGAACAAAAACCTCATAGACTTTAATGAAAACAATAAAACCAGCTAAGAGACGAAAACTATAAAATAGGGCCTAGCTGAGATCTGTTTATTTACCAACATCTCTGATATAGTCTCTGTTCTATAGGTGTCTGGTTGTTCATCTTATATTATGGGAAGAAGGTTTAAGGAGCAGGATGTTTTTCATTGGAATTCATTCTAAAATGGATTAATTATGAATTGCTTAATTCATCATAGCACACACACACACACACAAACAGAGAGAGAGAGAGAGAGAGAGTGTTTGGTTATTTTTCTTTATAAAGAAACTAGGTTAAAAAAAGGCTAAGTTATGAAGTGAGGTATGTACTTAAGTAAACAAGCTTTGAAATATTGGAGGCAAGAGAAGGAATTGGTAAAGGAATTGAGGAAATACCATTTATGACAGATCCAAAACAAATTCTAAAAGTTGCTGGATTTGATGTGCAGGTTTAACTAAGGTTAAAAAAAGGGGGAAGTATTCGCCCCTTTATTTTCCCTCTTCTTTTTCTCCTATTATTATGCCCCACAAACCTCTTAATTTTAATTAAATTTTAGTCTATAGATCATTCCTATGCATGCATATACACATATACATACCTACACCTTCCAACTAGCATATTTGGTAAATAATGATGGGTCCTGTTGATATATAGTTTCTTTCAGGCCCAAAAGATCAGGCCCATGCTTGAAGGCCTAATTAAACTGATTTCTTGCTACTTGTGGCTATGCAGATGAATCTTCTCAACTAATGGTTAGTACCTGTTGGAGTTAGATAAGGGTCAACGGAATTCAAGGCAGATTAAACTTAGTTCACTTGTGGCTGTGTGGGGATTCTAGGCTGATTCCTCTTTTTATTCGGCTCCCAAGTTCTGCCACTCCTTCCCCTATAGTTTCTTCTAATCTGACATCCTTCAGATCCCCATTAAATTTCCTCTACTGCTATAGGAAAGGATTTTTCCATAATCATCCTGATTTCCAACGATCCCTTTCCCTTTCCATCTATTTGGAAAGAGATCTGGAGCAGAGGTTTTCAAACTTTTTCAAGCTTTGGAACCTATTCATTTAAATGTAAAAAGAAAGATCCAGAATCCCTGATCAAGAAGCAAAACATGAGTGGTCAAAAATTGGCTGCATTCAAGTGTACTTTTAATTTGGGGTGGGAATGGAGGTGGCTTGGGCTCTCATTAAACTCCACCAAGTTCCGCAGGAACCCTCGGGGTCTAAGCATTCCTGATCTAGAACCCTTCTGATTTAGAGCCCTTTTGCTCTATATACATCCAACAGCTCTTTACTTTATGAGAATTTGGTATTATATTACAGCCATTCTTAAAAAAAAATAAAAGAAGACTTCTTTGCCTGTCTTGTTTGTGTTCTGAAAAAAGAAGTGCTTTGTTGCTTACTACATTGCTAACAATGAAATTGAGCATGTTCAATGTATTAAACATGTGTAACTTGAAGCAAACCTACAGGAGGAAACCTGATAAATCTCTTAGCACTGTCACTTTTCCTGACTGATATCACAGTCATGTGGCCCTTCTGTGACAAATATTTAAAAGTCTATGCCTTCCCTCAAATGATGATTTTTGCATAAGCATCTTTGTAAACAAATATTTCTTCTACCTTTCATTTAGCCTGGTTCACTATAGCCAAGAGGGCGGGTAGTTTCGTAGGAATGCTTGTAACGGAGTCATGCTCAAGGCAAGAAAGCAAGGCTCATAATTATTTGATTTCTGTCTGAGAGGAAGAACATTGTATTAGAAATATGCTGATCACAAATCCAGAGGAAGTGACCAGGGACACAATCTGTGGATTTCTCTCTTCTTGCAGTCAACTTATACCATAAAATATTCACTAAGAGTACCATTTTCAAGAAAATGCAAATTTCTTCCACCTCCTCTCATCCCCTCCCCCATTTTTTAATATATTCCCAAACTACATTGTTAATTTGCTGCTTGGAGTGCAATATAGATTTTAGGTTGCTATAGTGATGATTTTAACCCACATCAATATGACATTAGAAATGCAATGAAGACTGCAGCTGATATAAGTACTATAATAATTATTCTTTTGACCTTTGCTTATTTTTATCAGGAAGGACTGTTTTGCTTTAGCAATAATCACTATTTGACTTGAAGTATTAGTGGCTGTGTGGTATTAAAACAAAGATGCTTAGAAGATGCAGATAGCAACAAAGATTAACTGCTCGAAATATTTTGTAGTGTAAACAATTGTCATGGGGAGTATTGCCTCAGAAATCAATAAATAATTCCTTACAAGCTCCATGTCAAGATCACATTTCTGATCCCATGAAAACAGGAGGTGAAGTCCTTCAGTTAATACAAACCATTCTAAACCATGTTGATCTGATCCAAACAGAGTAGTACCTTGCAAACATTTCTTGCAAAACAACCAGCTGAGTTGACTGCTGGGGAACACTTTGTCACCTCTTGGGAATTAGAATATGGCTTTTAGCCCTCATGTCTCTCATCATCCCCTGTGGTGCATTGGGTGTAAAGCAGGACTTCAGCAGTTCCTGCTATTGCTGTATGTTATTCTTTACTTCTCAATATGAATTAAAGTGAGAGTGGAAAACTCTGTTAGAAGATTTGTTTTGTTTTATTATATTTCTGTTAACTCACCTTTATTACTTTATAAGTAACTCAAGGCAGCAAACATACCACGACTCCTTCCTCCTCTTGTTTTGCCCACAACAATAATCCTGTGAGGTGAGTTGGGCTGAGAGATAATGACTGGCCCAAGGTCACCCAGCTGGCCTTCATGCCTGAATGGGACTAGATTTCAAGATCTCCTGGTTTGTAGGCTACTTAACCACTGCATTAAACTGGCTCTTTAACCACTACACCGAACTGACTCTGGTTGCTTGTGATAGTTTGCAGGCATAAATGGAATGTATTGGAAGAGAGACAATGATTTAGATTTTAGTTTGCAAATTATTAAGTGGTGGACACTATATATCTTTCAATATATTTTTTTCTATAGTGTTGTTTGGAGATAAGTAAGTCAAGTAATAATGATATGTAACTACCAAAGCACCATTTGTTTTCATTTATATGGAAAGGAGAAATAAAAATAATTTAGATAATGTTTTGATCTATTGAAAAATATCTTGGGTAATATACCAGATAGATAGACAGACATTATGTTAGTTCATAATGGTTAAATCCTCTATCTATCTATCTATCTATCTATCTATCTATCTATCTATCTATCTATCTATCTATC
>JAKJMR010000009.1:3319285-3338530 GCA_024449315.1 Daboia siamensis | reverse complement strand
TCCTTCCTTCCTTCCTTCCTTCCTTCCTTCCTTCCTTCCTTCCTTCCCCTCTCCTCTCCTCTCCTCTCCCCTCCCCTCTCCTTTCCTTTCCTTTCTTTTCCTTTCCTTGCAATTTTGACATTGTCCAACTCAACTGATAAGTTCATAAAAACACAAAAGCCAATACCAACCTAAAACAAGATGGACTCTGGGCACAATTTACAAACTCATGCCAACTGGGCCAAAACCATGAGTGACAAGTGATTTCTCAAGTAATTTGTCCCAATGCCATATACGGTATGTAATAATCAGCTCCCTGAATCGCACCTAGACCCAAATTGGCTACATTGCAAATCATAGGCAGAGGCATCTCGTAGACACGCTGAAGCATGCCCTTCACTGCTCACGCTGCTCTTTTCTGGACCATCTAGTGATTTTCAAAGGTAGCTTCATGTAGAATACAGTAGTCAAGACTCAAGATGACTCGGGGAAGAGTGTCTGAACAGCTTCCCAATCTAGTAAAGTATGCAACTGGCACATCAGATGGAGCTGATCAAATGAGCTAATTCTTGTTATTCCTTAAATAAATGTAAACAACACAAATTCTTTCATTTCCAATTTCTAAATAGGATTTCACCTTTCACAGCTGAAAACCTTTACACTGAATGTGAGCCTGATTAATAGTTAAGATAATTGACCAGCCTGTGCCCCCCAAAAAAGGGGGGGGAGCAGACAATTTTGGAGCCTCAGAAATTCACTCAAACTCTCTTTGATATACAGAATATTTCTCATGGCAAGCATGGATGCTGAGATTTTGTTTCATTCAGAGGAAACATCCATTTTCTTATACATTACTTTTTGCTACTGTTTGTAACATGGATTTTTTAAAGTTGCATTTTAGCTTACATGTTTATTCACATGTTTATTGGTGATCAATGGTTTGTCTATAACAAAGTTTTCTAGAACAGCATTTCAATAAATTGTTCCAAATGTATAAAGGTAAAGGTAAAGGTTCCCCCGCACATGCGTGCTAGTCGTTTCCAACTCTAGGGGCGGTGCTCATCTCCGTTTCAAAGCCAAAGAGCCAGCGCTTGTCCGAGGACATCTCCGTGGTCATGTGGCCGGCATGACTAGATGTCAAAGGCGCACGGAACGCTGTTACCTTCCCACCGTAGTGGTCCCTATTTTTCTACTTGCATTTTTACGTGCTTTTGAACTGCTAGGTTGGCAGTCCAAATGTATATTAGGGTTCAAAAACACATTGTGTATGTAACAGAATGAAGTGTGTTAGGCATATGGTATTAGCCTACAATGTTGGGTTGAAAATATATTAACCATGATGTTATGTCTTTAAGAGGTTAATTGGCCAATGAGTGTGTAAGTGTTCTCATGGCCATAAGAGGGAGCTAGTAATGTAGCTTCTTTCTCTCTCTGAATTCACTGCTCTCTACTATTACTGTTTTTGCTCTGTTGTAAACCTGAACTGTGTCTTGACCTCTGGACTGGTAAAAGACTTTGTATTTTGGATTGCTACTTGGACTGTTTATTTTTGACTGTGCATTTTTATTTTTACATCATCTTAAAGTAAACTACTTTTTGCTTTTACAACTCAGTGTACTCTTGTGTTTACTGTGTGACTCTTGCTGCTCTCAGTACCCTTCCTTGTCTGTGCAACTCTTTGGTAGGAGACCAAAGGAGACCTCTGCACAACAAATTCTTCAAAGTGTTTTGAAGAGAAATTCTTTAGAACTATTCCCAGTAATCCTCATTCAAACTATTGTCTTTTCTTATTTGCTGTATTTTTTTTGATCTAGCCCCTCACAGCTAGATAATTATTCTTCCAGCTTGTTCAAATCAAAACATGCCTATTTTCATGAGATTTTTTTTTTTGGTTTTAAGGTACAGGTTGTGAGTATATTTTAAATTCATGAATATTTAAACAGTTTGGAATTTACTCAAATATCTTCTGCTATTTCTATAACTAGATCTGTTTGGATTTCAAAATACCAAAAGGCAAGCTGTATGCAGAATGTAGTGAGCCTTCAGAAAAATAAGCTTTATATGCAGTTCATTAACCTTTTGAAGTCTGTTTGTTCTCATTCCTTTAAAACAGTTCTGCTAAAAAAAAAACCCAGCATATATTTCACTGTTGGCAAAGCCATCTCTTTATTATGCACATGAATAACTTTTTTTAAAAGTACAAATGCTAAACATGCAAAACAATATTAGAAAAAGCCCACGATACACGAAGGGTTGGAGAAACTAATGCAACTCCTTTATGGCTTCCTTGTATCAAGAAGGATGCTTAAGTCAAATGTTAGGATCTGTTCCAGCAGTTTTTTCAGTAGGTTGTAGGGGGCACTTAATGTTCATATTCCTTGAAATTCCAAACCCTGAGGAAAAAAATGAACTGGTGTTTTCTGTTTCTGATGGACAGGATTTTAAGGGAGGATCACCTTGAAGACCTTATGGAAGATACAGTCTAGGGCTGTTCCTCTTCATTTCGCACTTACCCACCTCTCCATTCTGCAACTCGATATTCAACCACAAAGCATTTCTTCATAGTTTCTTCACAATGAGGGAAGGTTGTTTTGGCATCCTTTATCCACCCTTATTTTGGAGCTTTGAAGTGTTCTTTTCTAATGCATGGTGATCTTCACAGAGATTGCATGCTATTACATTTTTTTTTTTAGGAAGAATTTGTGCAACATTTTTTCCACACATTATTTCTTTAGCATCCCTTTGTTATTACATTATCTTGCCCCTTCTCACCTTCTGATGCCTGAGAACTGCTTTTGTTGCATTCCACTCTATTTGATTTGCTATTCTTGATTTTGCTGATCTCTTCGTGTATTTGTTTTAGCTACTACTCTCTCAGTAGTTCCTTCTGCTCCATGCTATTTTCTCTCTGCCTTTGAACATATTCAAAGGCAGAGAGAAAATGGTGGAGCAGAGGGCTAATGCCTCCTTAAGTAACACCAGCTGCCTGCAATTAGTGCAGGTTCGCATCCCACCAGGCTCAAGGTTGACTCAGCCTTCCATCCTTCCGAGGTAGGTAAAATGAGGACCCAGATTGTTGGGGGCAATTAAGCTGACTTTGTAATAATGCTGCTTGGGGGTGTGTGTGAAAGCCCTAATAAGCAGGCATATACATAGAATGAAGGCTACTGCTAAGCTTGTAAGCCGGCCTGAGTCTTCGGAGAAGGGCGGGATATAAATGTAATAAAAATAAAAAAATAAAAAAATAAAAATATTCTACCTATGTCTTCATTATTATTATTTTTGTTTCCTTTTGGCATTATTTTTAGATAAAGCAAGGCATAGATATAGGTTCAGATGTACAATATATGCATTGGATTAATGAAACATTCTTCTAAATTTACAGTTAAACAATACATAATACTGGTGCATTTAACTTTCTCATCATTTCTGTTAGAGACCATTAGAGAGTGCTACTTCTTTTGAATGATTTGCAGTGCAGGGATAATGTTAGAAAAGGTGGCAGGCATAATCTTACCTTGTTTGTTAAACGTCTAGAAATATTGTAAACTATGTAAATCTGCAGACCTTTTTTGTAAAGTATGCTTGCAAAATCATTTGGATAGTAAAACACATACATTGTACATCTAGCAACAGAAGCTTCAGAATATAGAGAGCCACAGTACTATATATACAGTACATCTCTGCATGTGCATGTCTGTGTATATATGCAACATATAATCACTCACTGTCTCCTTTCTTCATGCTTTCTTGGAATGGATGCCTTAATCTTTCCAGCAGCTACATGGTTGTGTATTTCCAATCACCATAAAATGATAGCTAGGCAAAAAAGGAATACATAACTTCAATTTTCATCTCCTTAATTATTCATAACCCACAGATAGTATATTGTTGGTTGTGTGATAGTTTTTTGTAGAAATAAAATGACTTAGACAATTTTGTGCTGGAAGCACATGTGATACATTCAGGCAGATTTTTTTTCTCCAGTATTATTGTTCCTTTTTAAAAAGAATCTGATTATATTGCCATTTCCACAAAGAAATGTACAAGCTTTGATTAGCTGTCATTGATGAAAATGAATCAAATAGTATTTTCACCCAAATTTACCAACCAACCTTATTAGAAAATCTCCTTCTAGTAGGGAGAGGATCATACTGCTATTGTCTGCCGTGTATCTGAGAAAGATGAGGAGTCTATTTTGAAAAAGGAGTAGGAAGAGAGGTAGAAACTCCAATTTGTAATTTAAAACTTTAGCAAAATGTAAAGAGATTCAGAAAAGCTGCCTGTCTAGAATTGGATCAGTTCCCTTTCTTTCAGATTCATTTGCGCACCCAGATAGAGACACTTTACTTGGAGACATTTGCAAATTTTGATAACCTCTTATAAACAGAGACCCAGTTAAAGGCAACACAATAAAAAGACTTCTCTATGAGCAATGACTGAGAAATTTGGCATAGCTAACAGTAAATGTTTTAAAAAACTTGGAATCACAGTCGTCAATCGTGTGTGTGTGTGTGTGTGTGTGTGTGTGTGTGTTAGCTGTTCCTAACATTGCACTTCCCTGAACACAGAGTTCTGATCTTTTTCCTGGGATCCTAGAATTCCCAACCCCAAATGCTTCCACCACCACTGGGACACCCAAGCTGGGCGAGTGGCTCCAATAGATCCCTAGGAACGACATCTGAGCTCTCTGTCCAGAGGAGTATAATTGTAGGAATGTCTAAGATCCTACACAGAACCCTCAAACTCCCAGGCTCTGGTAGAGGACCTGAGACTGAGAAAGACACACATACATACACATATAAATGTACATGATAACACGTTCAAATGTTCACTTTTTTTTGTACTATTAAGTCTGGGATGGGTTTTTAATCATTTTGTTTTGTTCTTTTCTTACAGATTGTTTTGATTATTGTTTATTTTTACATACACACAAACGCACACACACAAAGAGAGAGAGAGAGAGAGAGAGAGATACACACACACTTCTATCCCAGATGTGTGTGTGTGTGTGTATGTGTGTATAAAAACAATGATTAAAAGACACACAAACATACACATCCCAGGTGTGTGTGCGTGTTTGTATAGGGGGGAGGTATGTGTAATTCCAATTGAATTTTATGGGGGAAAAAGCCCACCCCAGATTTGAATAATTGTCCTGAATTCTATGCTTCTTATAAATGGTATTTGTGGTTTATGTTCATCTAATATTTCACATTAAATGGGAATAGTAACTTTTTGTTGTAAATAAACTAACTGCTAGGGAATAAGTTTAAATAAGTGTCAACAGATGCAGTGCTGGAAGACCTGAATGGCCAGGTTATGGACAGATCATCATGGAGAATAAGCTTTGTGGTCACTAAAAGTTGGCATAAACTTGATAGCATATAATGAGTCAATCTAACAAACCAGTGGTGGGATTCAAATATGTGAACAACTGGTTTTTTGTGTGGATGCTACTTCTGGAAGTCCATTCTGGGCTTGGGCAACAAAAAATTAGCTACCAATTCTGCCAAACTGGTGCGAACCAGCTGAATCCCACCACTGAAACAAACCTGCAGGCTTCTTAAAATTGCAAATGTCCATTTGTCTCATTATCACATGCCATTGCTGGAGAACTATTAATGGCCAAGAACTAATCCAGCCAAGTACTCAAAGTATTGTTTCCTCTAAAGATGCTGCTAAAGAAAAAAAGATAGCAAATCTTTTCCTTCTTCATTATTTCTGATGCTGCTGTGATTTAAAGGCTGGAGTGTGATTCCCTAACCAATTATACAAACCTGTAAAACCTGTTAAAATGGTTTTGTTATGCATTCATAAATAATTAAGAAGTTCACTGCAGGTTTCCAAGATCTCCATGTCATCTGCTGCAAAAGCCTCACAATGAAGACAGAGTTGCCACTGTAATCATCAGAGTCTACTTTGCCCTAAAGCAGTGCACATTAAAGAAAATAGATAAGAATGCTAAACAACTGGAAAGTAAGAATTTATCTTTTGAAGATTTGTGCTTTTCCCCCACTGTTGTGTAATGTTCATTATTTTAGAAGCATACAAAGGACACAAACATCTGGGTCATGGATAATTAATGACAGCTAAAACATTGCTTGGTTAAATATATAGCTATCCTGCATTTTCTTCTTAATAAATCCTAAGTATGATTCCATATAAACTTTAGTATTATAACTTTTTTTATTTTTTTTATTGAAAAGTTTTACTAAATTTTAATAATAAACCCCCCCTCCCCATCAACCCTCCCCCCCTTCCCTTCCCCCCCGCCCCCGGACTTCCCAAAGCAGAATACAGGGTATTACATATAGCCAGTGCTTTTTTTGTAAAAGAAAAAGGTGCCGGAACTCACACATGTCATACAACCCACCTTGCCTATCCTACAAGGTTCCATCCAAAAAAGGTGCCGGAACTCCATTCTGAGCATTCTATGAGAAAAAAAGCCCTGCATATAGCAATCTTATGCAAACATATGCTAAATATCTATTACAACGTTAACAAACCTTCCACCCTTTAACTCCCTTATAACAAAACTAAAGTAATTATAATAACACTTCTATAATTGTTAAGAATTATTCATATGTTATTTGAAACTTTTTAGTCCCATATTTGTTCTGAATATAATCAATCCATCTTTTCCATTCCAAAATATATTTTTCTTGTGACTGTTCTTTCAAATATGCTGAAATTTTTGCCATTTCAGCTACGTCCATTACTTTAAGTATCCACTGTTCTATTGTAGGTAAATCTTCTTTCTTCCAATGTTGTGCCACCAACAGTCTGGCTGCCGTTATTAAGTGTAACATTAATTTAGTTTCTATAACAGTACAATCCGAAATAATCCCCAATAAAAATAGCTGCGGAGTAAATCTTATTTTTTTCTTAAAAACTTTCTGAACCATATTTTTATCCAAAAGGCTTTAACATTTTTACATGTCCACCATATATGATAATAAGTTGCCTCTTCACTACCACATCTCCAACACTTAGGTGGTTGATTTGGATACATACATGCTAACTTTTTAGGATCTAAATGCCATCTATAAAACATCTTATAAAAATTCTCTCTTAGGTTTTGTGCTTGTGTAAATTTTACATTTCTAACCCAAATTTTTCCCCAAGTATCCATCATTATGGGCTCTTGAATATTCTGAGCCCATTTTATCATACAATCTTTAACTAACTCCGATTCTGAATCAATCTCTATAAGAACATTATATAACCTTTTTATATGCCATTGACTTTAATCTCTAATTTGCTTTATCAAATTTTCATCAACTTTTATTATACCAATTTTCTGATCTTCTATCCATCTAGTTTGTGATTGTATAAACTGAAACCAAGTCTGTACTATCTTTTCTTCCTTTAAAACATTTAAAGGTTTCAATTTCAAAATATTCCCTTCCATCCTAAGAAGTTCTTTCACATCTTCAATCACATCTTGTTTCTGCTCCACATTTATATTTCCTATTTCATGTCTAGGTATTGCCCATATAGGTATTTTATTATTTAATATATATTGGTACTTTTTCCAAACTTGGAACAAAGCGTTCCTTAAGATATGAGTCTTAAAAATATTATCCACCTTTTTGTCATAAAATAAATACACATGCCATCCATACAATAAATCATACCCCTCAATATTCAGTGTTCTTTCATCCGTTAAATTGAACCAATCACTAATTGTTGATAACACAACTGCTTCATAATCTAATCTCAAATTGGGCACCTTCAAACCCCCTCTCTCACGTGCATCTTGCATTATTTTAAGCATTACTCTCAGTCTTTTCAACTCAAATGTATCATTCATTTTTTCATCTATTTTTTCCATCTTGTTTTCTATTTTCTCCATCTTATCATTTATTTCTTTTTCTATTTCTTTAGTTTGAGATTTCAAAGCCTCCTGCAGGTCTTTTAATGTCAAAGTTTGGAGGGGGGCATTAAAGCCTGTAAGTTTGATTGCTGTGCTGGCGAAATCCCTGCACTCCTGGGGGCCCCAGGTTTTGACGATTTTAATGACATCTTAAATCAATTTTATTCTCTGTATTTAAAAAGATTAACCAAGTCAAAATGTTTATAGTCTTGCTGTTCTCTTCTTAAAATTCTTTTAGGTTCTTATAATTTTCTTATAGTCTTTACAGTTTTCAATATCCAAACAGCCACTTTCACTTTCAAAGCACTTTCAATTCTTTGTTACAAAGAATCATTCAGGCGCCATCTTCCCTTTCTTTTTAAAAGACAGAAAGAAAGTTGAGATTCCTTAGTTAAAGTCTTATACTTGCTGTTTATACTGCTCCCGCATCTGCTCTACCTGCATTAATTTCCTCAAGATAACAATCAGATCAAGTCAAGTCCAGCAGGAGTGGATTCAGCTTCTTGCTCTGCTTTGAAGCAGAGAAATCCTCCGATCCGGAGTGTTTCCAGGCTTCGAGGGAGCTCTCACCCTCCAAGCCCCAGAATAAATATTCTGGAGCTCTAGGGGAGCTCTACCCCTACCTGGAATCTCCCCTTCCTCTCTTCGCCCGAGGGAAAGGGTTTTCAGCCGCGGAACAGCTGATTGTCGGCTGCTCCATGGCTTTTACGGAATCAGAGGGCTGGCGGTCGATTTCAGCCGTCCACGCCGCTGAAGCGCCACCCGGAAGTCAGTATTATAACTTTTAGATGCAGCAGCATAACCATTGGCCTCAAAAGTCAATTTGCCTTTAACCTGAATGGTTGTTGCAGATATACAAATATCTGTTCAAATACAAATATACATGCACACTATATTTGTGTATATTTTTACAGTATCTTCAATATTAGTATAGATGTATCCATATAAACACAATTTGAAAGAGATTTTATGGCAAGAAGCTATTTTTTTTATTAAATCCCCAAGAGCATCTAAATGTGCAAACACTATATATTTGTATTTTTGTATATCTTCATAGTGTACATTTATATCAATATACATTGGTATGGATGTATCCATATATACACAATTTGAAACACATTTTATGGCAAGAAATTATTTTTTATTAAATTCCTAATAGCGTCTACATAATTTCAGCACACATTGTAATCTACTGCTAATATCCTAGACCAGGCATGTCAAACTCGCAACATCACGTGACGTTGCACAATGTATCATGATTTTTCCCCCATTGCCAGCAATGGGGTGGGCACGGTTTTGGCATGATGCATCCGGCCCACAAGCTGGCAGTTTGACATGCCTGTCCTAGACCATGTCTTCCTCCACTGTTGGACTAATTATTTTATTCTGATGAAATTGGTGAGAACTGTTTGCCATCTGGGGGGTTTCCCACTCCACTTCTAGCAGAATGGTTGGATAGAAAACATAAATTAGAGAAAACACCAATGTAAATCTCTTTCCTATGTCAGAGCTTGAGCATTTCATAAGAAGCTAGCAATTTTAAGAACCACATGCAAATCAATTTCAGCAAGATCTGCTATAAAAAAGACCATCTACTGCAGGGGTGGACGACTATGTCCCCTTTACGTCATTTTCTCTAACCATGTATGTATTCTTAACCAAAACCTTTTAGCTTTAGAGCATGTCCACCAAAGATGGTAATAAGTGCCTGGTTTTTGTTTACATTTCTAACAATTGCTTGATATATTTTTAAGCATTTTTGCTAACCTCACAGGTGTTAAATGCCATCTATAAAACATTTTATATAAATTTTCTTTGTACGCTACCGCTTTTGTTATTTTAGAATTTCTTTCCCAAAGTCTTTGCCATTTTTCCAATTCTATATTATATCCAAAATTCTTTGCCCATGTTATCATTGTTTCTTTAACTTGTTCCTCTTCCATCTTTAAACTTAGCATATATTTATGGAGTTTTTTTAAGTGTTAATTAAAAAATATCTTAGAATGTGCAGAAATGGATAAATTGGCATTGAAAATGAAAGACTCAGTTTATTTTAGAATATGGGATACTTTTTATCATTGGCTGGAAAAACGAGGCAAAGAAAAGAAACTTAATATGTATTAGTAAGCTAGACATTGAAACCGACAATTTTTATTTATTTTTATTTTAATCCCATTTATATCTTGCCCTTCTCCGAAGACTCAGGGCGGCTTACAATTTAAGCACAAACCAATGTGCTTAGCAATAGCCTTCATTCTATGTATATGCCTGTTTATTAGGGCTTTCAGCCCCCGCCAAGCGGCATTATTACAAAGTCAGCTTATTGCCCCCAACAATCTGGGTCCTCATTTTACCTACCTTGGAAGGATGGAAGGCTGAGTCAACCTTGAGCCTGGTGGGATGCGAACCTGCACTAATTGCAGGCAGCTGGTATTACTTAAGGAGGCATTAGCCCACTGCTAATATGTTGCTGACAATGTTTTAAGCACTTGTAATTGTAAAACACTAATGAAAATATACATTAAAAAGAACAGAAAAATGGTCTAAGCAAACATTCTTCTCCCACATGATAACCAAGTCAGCCTTGTATTAACCATTAAACAAAATAAGGATGTGCTTAAGACATCAAGAGAAGGAGGTGGTCACCAGAGTTTGTTTCTCCTAACAATCGTGCCCTTAACTTTTTCACTGTGACTTCAGTCAATTGATTTGCTATTGCCCTTATTTACCATATTTGACATTAATCTGTATTGTTAAAAAAATGTTTTCTTTGGCATGCTGGGTGACAATGCTCAAAAGTTTGGTTTGAAGGTGTCATTTTTGTTTCCATCTCATGGCATGAAAGCTTCTCTTCCATCAAGGGGCACCATTTTTGGTTGTGTTTAGGGCATCAGTTGGCCTCAGTCTGACCCCGGTTGAAGTAGATGCATTCAGGGAAGTTGTGCATCTTGTTTCAAAATAAGGGTGATGGGCTCTTCCACTATCATTTCCTAGCAGGTGGTAGCTAAGATACCTGCTTTGGGCTGAGGTAATAAGTTGCAGCCACTAAAAATATTTCAAACCTCCATAACTTTGTCCAGATGTCTTTTAAAACCATCTACATTTTTGGCCGTTACCACATTTAATGGCAATGAATTCACAGTTTAATTTTGCATTGGGAAATGAGGTGCTTCTTTTTCCTAATCCCAAATCTCCCCATATATTATTTCAGTAGATGACCTCAAGCCCTAATATAATGAGAGGATACATCCCTACCTCTTTTTTTTTTTTTACAACATGCATACCACATCACCCCTTAACCATCTTCACTTCGAGCTAAAAATTGTGAGGTAGCTCTTTAAGAAGCTCTTCATCTTTTTGGTTTCTATTTTATTCACCTTTTCCAGCTCTACACAATCTTACTGAGGTGTGGTAATTAGAACTGAACAAAGTACCAAGCTCAGCACAGATTTATATAAGGACATTGCAATATGGGCAGTTTTATTTTCAGTTTCCTTTCTAGTAATCCCAAGCATAGAATTCATTCTTCATTTGTTTTTTTCATCTTTCCTTTAATTCTCTGTGATCCTTAGTTCTAGACAAGCTTCCCACATAAATGCTTCCCTAAGAAATATTTGTTCAAGGCTAGAATGCTTAAAGGGACGCGGTGGCTCAGTGGGTTAAGACGCTGAGCTTGTCGACCAGAAGGTCGGCAGTTTGGCGGGTCGAATCCCAAGTGCCGCATAGCAGAGTGAGCGCCTGTTACTCGTCCTAGCTTCTGCCCACCTAGCAGTTCGAAAGCACGTAAAAAAAAAAAAATGCAAGTAGAAAAATAGGGACCACTACGGTGGGAAGGTAACAGCGTTCCGTGCGCCTTTGGCGTCTAGTCATGCCGGCCACATGACCACGGAGATGTCCTCGGACAAGCGCTGGCTCTTCGGCTTTGAAACGGAGATGAGCACCGGCCCCTAGAGTCGGAAACGACTAGCACGCATGTGCGGGGGAACCTTTACCTTTACCTTAGAATGCTTAAATGGTACTACCATAGAAATGGAATTTGTGTACCAGAAAGCCATTTTCCTAGAATACCTTATGTCTTTTTAAAGCTTGCTCTTGGTTGCTCTACCAGTTTCTGAGGGTTACATGACCAGGAACCAAAAGGGAAGGACCTGCTCGGTCAGTCCTTTATACCACAAGCCCTTTTGTCCCAGTTTCCTTTAGAACAGGAGGACCAAGAAGAAATGTTCAAGGTCTTGCTTAAACGCCACAGTTTCCTTGCTTTCCGATCCAGTAAATACAAGAACTGAAAGGTTGTGAATAGGTGACAACATTGCTTTGAGAAATAAGATAAGATAAAATTATTCTTTTAAATGAAGAAACTCCAGATTATAGTACAGTAAGATCTTTGAGTCAAGACATGATCTTATAGAGTAGTATATTTCTTGTGGCTGTATGAAAACTTCCATATAGTTCTCCTGACCGCAATAGAGAAATCTTCACTGTTGCCTTTATTTGTTTTCTCCCCAACCCCCAAACTTCTCAGTAGGGTCTACAGCCTAGTAGGCTCCAATCCAAGCACACACCTAGTCGGATCTTGCTCAGCATTCTCAAGATCACCCAATGTCAGCCTATGTTGTCACTTGCTTTGACCTAATCGCATGAATGGATTCACTGAAGTCAGTTAGATTTCTCTTAGACCTTTTTTTAAAAAAAATATATGGGATTTCCTAAAATGTATAGTATACCATTGCAGTTTTTAACAAGCCTGTTTCACGAATATCTTTCATTTTAGAGAGGAAGACTAGAAAGTGAGTGCCTTTGTGTGTGCAGCTGTGAGTGTGTTGGGAGACAATCCATTTCTGTCCTACATATGGGAAGACCCCAGTGAGCATTTCCACAGCACTGGTGTCTCCACCTCTTCCAACAAGCAGCTTGAAACTGTCTCCAGTTTGGTGGTCTTGAACTTTAGAGAATACTACGAGCCAAACAGTGGTAGTCTTCCTCCCTTCCTCCCTTCCTCCCATCTCTCACAAGAAGCAAACCTTCTCCTCCACAAACAGTGCAGAAATGGAAAGATGGAGGCTTTCATTTGCCTATGGGATGGCTTCATTTGGGAATCCCATCTTTATAACTTGCTGTTTGCTAGAGAAGGGCTTGTTTGAACAGCCTGAGTCATATAGTATGGATAAAGAGTGACCTTTGGGGGATTTTCATTGCCACAGTGAAGAAAACATTTCTGCCCACAAATCTGGTCCTGTGGCTTCTGTATTGATAAATAAGTACATAACGTTTTTGAAACGAAAGGTGAAAACAACCAATACCTTGCATGCAATTTTTTTCCCCTTAATTTCTCAAGATTGCTGTTTTCAAATTAGGTAAATGTTCATTTCCCTCCCCCACTCCCTATATCTGTAATCCACCAAATTTTGTTTTCCAAGTGTGATACAACTGTAATTTAGAAATACAGTATTCCACTGCCCCCTGCAGCCTGAATATGTTAACATAAAGCTTTTTGGAGGAATAAATCTCTGATTTTCTTCCCTTTCTTCTGGGTTTTACAAACCTGTCAAGAAGCCTAGGATCCAAACATTTTGTTTATCTATTTGTACATACGATTATCTAAATATTATGAAGGGCTATGAGCTTATTATTAGAAAGCCGAAGAGGCGATAAATACAGTGGACATAGCACTCCTGTGATTTAAGCAAACCTATGGTGTTTAAATCACTTGAACTGTTAGGCTATTTTCTCGGAAATATTTCACCAACTATGGCCAAGTCTTTGGCTGAACTGTTGGCAAAGAGAGGGCAACAAAAGGATGAAAAAGGAATGAATTTAAAACATGCTGTCCCACTGAAATATGCCGCAAAACTCCATAAGACCTCCAAATAGAGAAAAATAATTTGCTTTTCCTGCTAATTAATTATCTGCTGGATTTTTGCAGCCCAGCTCTGGTAGCCACATCTTGGTGTAAAGGCATCTAATGACATGCACAGGCCATATTATGGCACATTCATTCTTATACTCACAGGAGAATAACTTCTGAGATTCCTCTCAACTGATTTCAATAATCAGTTGACATTGCAGGTAGTTCTCAACTTACAATCATTTATTTGGTGACTGTTCAAAGTTACAACAGCATTGAAAAAAGTGATTCACTCAGATCTGCAACCATTGCAACAATCCCCATGGTCACATGATCAAAATTCAGGCACTTGGCAACTGAGTCATATTTATGACAGTTGCAGTGTTCCAGGGTCATGTGGTCACCTTTTGCCACTTTCTGACAAACAACGTCTATTGTTAAGATTCAGTTAACAGTCGGATTACTACCGTAACTTAGCAATGCAGTGATTCACTTAACAACTGTGACAAGAAAGTTTGTAAAATGGGACAAAACTCAGTTAGCTTACTTTGCTTAGCAACAGAAGTTCTGGGCACAACTGAGGTTGTACGTTGAGGACTACCTGTACAAGCAACTTCTTATTTATTATATATTCTCCTCCATGGGTTGTAGTAACTTTTAAAACTCCTCTACATTTATCAGAATTTATCTAAATGTTCTGTTATTGCTACAGGCTTCCAGTCGTTTTTCATCACATTTTTCATCCTATCAATCAAATTCCTTTCTCTTTCATAAATAGCGACATTGTTCAGCACAGTTTGCCAGAATTAGAAAGTACACATCCAGACCTCTTTTTCCTTGGCAATTAGTGAAAAAAATATTGCTTTGGTCATTAATGCTTACCATATTCAACTAAATACATTGAAATGTGGAGTGAAAAACATGTTCTGGATCTGGAATCTCTACATGAAAATTTGCTATTGAGAAAAGCTATTCTGAGATAGAAAATTCTAGATGAGTATTAGATGCCAGCAAAGGATTAGAGATGTATGTATCTCTTTGCTACCCTCGTAGCAAATCATCTGAATTTTTTAGCCCTAATTAAATTTGGAACTCCAATTTGATTCTCTTCTTCCAGTGACTTTTGTTCCTAAAAATCCACCAAATCTTCAGCTTCTACAGTATTAAAAAAAATCCCTTGTAAAGAATTTGCTTACCAAGGTTTGCCGACTCCCAGTTTGCCAAATTGCTTTCAATATAAAGATCACATTTTGGTACAAATGGCCACCTGGTGTTTATAGGATGTGGCTGATGGTTGCTTCCTTCTGTCTCCATCTTTTCCTCTCCCTGTGGAAAGTTACAAATTGTTCTGATTGCCCTCTTGTTGAAAAAGTGACATGTAAGCTTACAGTTCCATGAACATGATTAGCAGTTCTTTGGAACAAATGAATTGTAAAGCTCTGGTCCAGTGAAAAAGTGCTTAGAAGATTTTTTTTTTTTTTGGTCCTATAGCAGACAGGACCAAAAGAATGACAAAGTAAGCTATATTTGCCCCGTGGGGGGTCACACTTATATGGCTCATTAGCCAAATGAAGGATTCTGACTTGATTATTCTCTGCAGATTGGCACAAATGGTTGGAAAAGAAAGTTTTTTTTTTCCCCTACCATAAGCTTTAATTAAAATTTCTATACAGAGTTTTCTTCAGTTGCCTAAGTTACAAATATGAAATGTCAGCTTGATCGAAAGTCAGTGGGACTCATTGCCAGATAAGTATGCATAAGATGATGACCTAAAACAACAACAACAACAAAAGAATAAACTTAGAAAGATGGAAAAGGCATAAACAAGGTTTGCTGGTTTAAGAATGCAGAAATTAAACATAGTGAGATTTGTCAATGGTTGCTGTATTAAATTCAAAGGAAGAATTGGACATGTAATTTTTAAGAACTGTATCAGCAGGCCTGCATAATAAGAATGGAATTATCCCAGTGTTTAAAGGGGGGGAGGGGAAGTTGAGTGAAATTGATTTGATTTGTGTGGATGCCAGAAAAAAATCCATACAATATTCTCTCCCCACCCTATCTCTTTCTCTGGTGACCCTATTCTTACCTGAAGACAATAAAATGGAGTTGATCTCATTTTATTGTTGAAAGAATGAAAATCAGCCCAGAAATCTCAGCAAGTTTTGTAACTGACTGGGGATTTTAACATTTATTTTTTTTATACATACAATGGGAAGTGCAGTTCCAGATTCATTTCCACTACTGAGGCTTTGGACAACGAACATGGCATCTGATTAAAGACTATCTATTCTAAAGCGTTGAAGGCACATGATATAGTCTATGTCCCAGGAAACTCCAAAGTACCTTTTTGGAATTAAATCCAAGTCCCCGCACAGCCATAATATTTAGTCCACTATTCACTTTTTTACTCTGACCTCCAGCTTCCCCCCATTTTCCATATCTGGGCAAACAAAAAGCTGGAGGATCTTGGATCCACCAGTAGTTACTGAAATGCAGTTCCATGCCATTCCCTATATTGATGAAGGTTGCTGAGGGCTGCAGTTATATAACTTTGTGAAAATCCCAAGCTGCCCATATAACGCAAACTCCATTAGGTGCAGACATTTCCTATTCAAACGGACTACTGGAGCTTAGCTAAACTCTAAATCCTGTGCTGTAAAATAAAATACCTGAGTGGGATAGAGGTGGAAATACAGTCTATTGATCCTTCAACGGAATGATAATTCAGCTGTAAAATAGAGGGGTAAAAAAAAAAAACCTGCATGGTTTTAAGGATAATTAGATGACTTTTTAGGACTTTTGCTTGTAGTATCTTCTAAATACTTTCCAGAAAAAAAGTTTCCTAGATAAAGAACCAACTATAATAACAACATAACTTTTTCCTATCAGAGATAGCTTTTTAACTTTTTCTAAGGAATCTTGGGTATTATGGAAAATGAGATTATAAAAGCAGATGACAAGAGATTACCAGAGCAACATTCTGTGCTGCTAATTTAAGACTGCTGGTCATATTTTGTTATGTTCTCTCACATCAAAAACTATGTGTGTAACTCTTATTGTTCTATTAACTTTCCTGATGTGTTCATGTGGGTGAGAGAAAGAGAGACAGAAGTATATAATTCTCCAAAGGGTTGCTAAATAATTGCTGAAAAATTCAAGAGGTCTCCTAATTGGCTTAATTAACTGAATGATTTGTCCTGAAAGGAAAAAAAAAAACATATTTGCCCAGTTCTTATGTCAGTTATAGAGTGTGGAACTGCCAGCTGAGCTTCCGAAATTCTTCAAGAGGGCCCAACTCTTTACAATACAACCACTTCAATTCTATAGTCTCAGTAGCTCAGGAAGACATCTGATTCTTGGACAGGAAAATATATGTTTTGGGCACTCTGTTCTAAACACTCAAATTTCTATCTTTGGAAGAACAATAATCTATCTCACTGTTTCAAGGACATGAAAGTTGTTTGCCCTCAATTTTCTACATGGCATTACATGAAGCAGAACTCTCTTGTCTGATATTTTAAATCTAAAAGTCTGTACACTATATCGGTCTGATCAGCACTGTTAGATGCATCAGTAGATTGGTGATGATTGATGAACCTCCCGTAATCTAGCTAGCTGAACAACATTTTCTTTAGCAAGCATTAATTTTCTTCCCAATAGCTGTAGAAATAAGTGCCAGATTTTCTTACATAAATTTTGTGCTGGTTACAGGAGCCAAATTTCCATCAGGTACAAACATAGATTACAAGCATCTGTTCCTGTGATTACAAATTTGATATAAAGCAGCTTTTTTCATTCTGCAAGCAAATCTTAGAGAGGCTCTGCAGAATGCCAGAACGTTGCTTTTTTATCTGGTACAGCTGTTGCATGTCACTTTTATAAAGAAATGAGATGTTAAAGTCATCAAATATTTTATATTGAAGTTTAAATTTCAGCAGCTTAAATGAAACAGGTTTGAAGCTATTTAATATTGCTCACTATAACTCAAGCATCACAGATCTTGGGCTGAATTTGCACAATATACTTAACTTGGTTGTTAAATTAACCACTTGTTGGGTTGGCATAATATATCAAATAATATAATAACCAAAGGGGCTGGCTTTGCACTCCATTCTAAGCCCCACAAAATAACCAATATTAGATCTGTAGCATTGTGCTAATATACCCACTACGTCTCAATCAATTCAAATCAAATGTGTTTGATGAACAGTCAACTTCTGCATTTAAAAATAATGTACAAGTCAACAATACTTGGTGTGCAGGGAAGATCTATCTTTTAAAATACTGAAATATTTCAGTTTTCAGACCCAGTTAAGTAGCAGCACATGGTAAATATGAACTGATCTCAGAAAGGTAAGCAGGATCAAACTTGGTTAGTACACAGATGGGAGAACATGGGATAATAATAGAGCTGTAGGTTTGACTAGGAAGTGGTACATACAGGACAAAAGCCGTGGAAAATCAAACTTTTCATGTGGCCAAAAACACTACATGGGTGTATGTGCTGGTTTTAACAGGCTTTGTTTAACTGGCTTTGCAGGATTCATTGCCATGCCATGCCTCTAGCCATCAAACAACTGATCACCACAACATCTGTTTTGGTTTTGCTGTCCTCTCAATCAGCTCACAAATTTCCAGAAAAATCTAACAATCTTATAAACTGGTACAATTCAAAGAAGACCTTTTAGTAATTTTTAGATTTCCTTGACTTTTGGGCTGCAAGGCACATTAATGTCAGACTCCATCCAGACTGACAGTTGAACTCATTCAAGGTAGATAAGATATATGTACTGTAGATATTAGAAAAAATGTTTAATAGCTACTGCAAACTCTACAACTCAAGTACAATCTCTGGGTTCAAATTCCATATTATATTAGACTGAGAGCAATAACGGATGACAATTGGGATTATTACTATGGATTTCAATTTAATGGTTTACATTATATTTAATATTTCATTAGTGTAATTTTGGTTGGTTATGCTAAATTCAAAGTAATACATACCATATATTTTTTGTGTTGAAAGAAAAGAAACTTATATTGCATATAGACTTTTCAAGCTTGCATTAAATATGTTGCTCTAGAGGTAAAGAGTTCTGTTACCCCATGGATTGTTCAATATATGTCTGAATAGGCGTGTTCAAGCAGAATGGACATACTCTGGGTCTCTTGATGAAGCAGTACCATGCAATGGAATCCAGGATATGTATCTTCTCTGTTCCACTGCTTTTCTCCTGTATGTACTACTTCCTGGTCAAACCTATAGCCCTAGAATTATCCCATGTTCTCCCATCTGTGTACTAACCAAGTTTGATCCTGCTTAACTTTCTGATATCAGTCCGTATTTGCCATGTCCTGCTACTTAAATGGGTCTGAAGACTGAAATATTTCAGTATTTTAAAAGATAGAAGGATCTGTTCTCTGGAACAAAATCCAGATGGCCCTTACTTTGATAGCCTTCTGCAAATTCTTAAAGATTTAACTGTTTCCCCTGTCACTGCACGTTTTTTTTTGTTCGTCAGAAAAGTTCATTTCTAAC
>JAKJMR010000009.1:3250485-3314285 GCA_024449315.1 Daboia siamensis | reverse complement strand
TTTTTTTTTGTTCGTCAGAAAAGTTCATTTCTAACTGTATTTTTCCCTGCTCTCTGCACCTGTTGAGATACCACTTATCTGGTAACCATAGTGAAGCCCATATGACTAGTTATGTTTTGGTTTCAGACTGCTATGTGCGCATGTCTAGAAAAGTTTCTCACAGTTACTCCTTATTGTTTCTTTCACTTTGCTGTTACTCTCTCTTACGTTAGGATGTAGTCAGCTAGCTCTCTTTATATAATATGTTTAGTTTGTATATTTTTGTAATTAAAAGGTATTTAGTAAGATTATGCGTCGTGTTTTATTTCCTTCCTTCATGCACATCATGCATTCTCTGAAGCACGGTCCTTCGCCCTCTACTAAGGTGATTTTTACCTTAACAGGATATTCAGTAATATATGATGGTTTATATGTTGGATGGGGATAGGGATTTAACATCAGACTTCAGCAATACATTATTACACTATTGATGATGGTTGTTTAATTTATTTATTATGTTCCTGTTCTTTTGTCACCTGCTCAGAGTCATGTGCTGATGTGTGCGGTCATATAAGTCTTTTAAATAAATAGAAACTAAATAGGATCCATTCCTTCAATGTTCTGGAGATCAATGAAATTATTTTCTGTACTTTGGCCATGACCAATTTCAATAAATATTTTATCCCAGCATAAAACTATAACTCCAGTCTGGTATACCCGTTAAGACACCAGGACAGAGGGATCGTGAATTCTAATTCCACCTTAGGCACAAAATGGCTGGATGACTCTGAAGAGTTGCTACTTCTCGACCCCTGAAAAAGACAAAGGCAAACTCTTGCCAAGAAAGCTGCAAAGACTAATCCAAGAGTGACTTAAAGGCATACGGACAAAAACCTCAGGTTGTGCATAGGTAGAGAGCCAGTTTGGTCTAGGTTAAGAAGCCAGACCAGAAACTGGGAAACTGTGAGTTCTAGTTCAACCTTAGGCATGAAAACTGCCTGGATGACTTTGGGCCAGACGCTGTCTCTCAGCTCTAAGAATCAGGCAATGACTTTTGTCAAGAAAACTGCATAGACTTCTTCAGACAGTTGCCAAGAGGCATACTCAATCATACAGATAGACACAGACAAACAGATGGTCCAAATATCTATACACCATTAAAACTGTTGTTCCCATTAGCTTTAACTGGGTGAGATGGTGAACGTAGGGCAACAATTTTTTGAACCAAGATATTGCAAATGGACTAACTTACAGAATGCATCCAAATTCAGGACCCATGACTCCCATGAAATTGAAATTTGGTAAGTTTTATAAAGCATACCGTAAAGCAGTTTATGACATTGTACAAAATATCGTAAAACATTTCCTGTGCTGATGTTTGAGTCTGCTATACTTGGGTTATTTTCAAGGCAGATCCATCTCTGAATGTATCCCAACTTTTCTAGTGAAAGAAAGCACATTAGAAGTTCTGTTATTGTTGAAGGTATTGAGCTATCTAGTAAGGAAATATCTCTGAAAGGTTCAGCCAATGTGACATGGGTTGTCTATCATACCCTATATTGAAGTGAGAGATGGATTCAAACACCCTTTTAGATTTCTTCACCTGTTTTCTAGGCAGAGAAATCAGATGATTTTTCTGCCTTTTTCTGGAAAGAGAGATATTCTCTCAGTTCCATATCAAGGCAGGTCTATCTCCTGATACTGATAGCCACATTGCTACTAAAAAGGGAGGAATTTCCTTATAGCAATAGCAATACCACTTAGACTTACATACTGCCTCATAGTGCTTTACAGCACTCTCTGAGCAGTTTACAGAGTCAGCCTATTGCCTCCAACAATCTGGGTCCCCATTTTACCAACCTTGTAATGATGGAAGGCTGAGTCAACCTTGAGCCGGTCAGGATCGATCTCCAGGCTATGAGCAGAGTTACCCTGCAATACTGCATTCCAACCTCTGTGCCACCTATGATGCCATCCTTAGCTATAACTCCAAGGTGAAGAATAAAACTGAGTGTGGATTGCTGGAGCAATTATTATATTAAATAATGAAAAACATGTTCCTTCCTCTTGGTCAGTTTTTTACTAAGTAAGGGCAAGGACACCAAGCTCCATCCACAACATTTAATCTGAAATTTTCTTTCATTCAACTGAATTAGAACTAGCAGAAGGAAAAAAATACTAACAATTAAGTACGGGAACATTTCTTTGCCAAGCGCTAATCCCAACAATACATGCCATCATTTTTCTCTCTCTTTCTAACAAATAAGCCCTTTTATGCAGTCCTTGAGGCAGCTGAACAACATTACTTTAGCACTGCAGAGAGGTGCCCTGTTTCCCCTCTCCTCCAAATGCCAATCAAGAAGGATGAGACAAGAAAAGAAATCCTTCACAGGATTTTTTTTTTTACCTTGCTTAAAGTCAAATCAAGCCTGATACGATTTTTTTTTCCTGGTGTCTTACTGAAGTTTCTAACACCTCAATTACTAAATGACTTTTAAATGTTTCTGAGCTCTTTATTTAAATAAGTGTTTTAGTTAAACTGTTTGGAGTCAGGAGTATTACTTATTCATAGCTGTTGGCATGAATGCTATTTAGTTGCAGATGTTTGCTCCATTAATGAGTTTTCAGGAACATTTTCTCCACAGCAAACCAAAGGGAGTGATGGAAAGGAGACTAACATAACCAGCATTGGGGCAGCCTTTGAAAGGAAGGCCCTGAGACCAGGTGGGCCATAAGGTGCAGTTGAGACATGCATTAGTAAAATGAAGGGAGGCTAGAATTTCTCTTCTGCTCAAGCTAACCTCAATTGCATTCTCCACAACAGGATTGAGAAAGTAAATTTTGCCCTATTAAGGTGGAGAAAATGGGAATGAAATGGACTAATGTTGCTTTCTTTGGAGCTTCCTAAACCCCACATCAGTCTGAATTTGTAAGTAGCCACCATTGCTAGAACTAAGCTGTCCCCTTAGACCAGACATGTCAAACTCGCGACGTCACATGACGTTGCGCAATGTATTGGGACAGTTTTGCCATTGCCGGCAATGGGGTGGGTGCAGCTTCTGGATGACAAATCCGGCCAGTGGGCCAGCAGTTTGACACCCCTGCCTTAGACTCCCAAAATGTTGGGTAATAATTCTCGATTGAAATCTAGCTTACAAATTCTCAAAAGTACTTCTTCTGCTTTGTAATACTGTGCTCAGGGTGTTTAAGAATTTCTTTTGAATTTCTCATGAAGTTGCAGTGCAAGTTGCAGTGCACTTTGTGCCTAAGGGGGAACTACTAGGTTATTTCTTAGTGGAAGAGATGGACGATGCTACTGTTGGGGTTGATTTGGTTTAAGCATCCTTCCCAATTTACTACTCTGCAAAAAAGAAAAAAAAAGGAAACCTAGTAGCAAGAGCTCTTTTTGACACAAACAAAGACTCTGTTCAAATCCCCATTCATCAGAGGAGAAGGAGGAAGAGGAGGAAGAATAATAGATGAATAGATAATAGATAGATTAAAACATAGCATTAAATTGTGTAGCTCTAGATTTAGCAGCATTTGAAATGGCTGCTTCCTGGGGTTTATTTTAATTACCATTCCTTTCTTCTTCATTTTTGTGATGTCTTGGGATTGTATGAGCCCCTCTGAATTTCCACCAGAAAGGTAGAGCATGTTTTAAACGAATCAGGTGTTATTGTCTATCGCTGCTTTACATTAACAATCCCATGTATGTCTGTGAGGATGTATTCAGTGGGGCATATTGCCTGCTAAACATGAATAGGCAAAGAAAGGTATAGATGAATGGTTTTGTATCTCTAATAGCTGCTCATTATTGTGCTAAATGGCCACTGGTTCTTTATCACAGAGCGCCTTTCTCCAGAGTATGTAACAAAAACATCACTTCCTAGAATGAAAGCGGTGCCTCTGGTCTTTAAGGTAAATAAACATTGAAAACACTTTATACCTATGCAGGTTTATTCAATGCCTGAAACTCCTGAAAACGCTTGTTGGTGTTCATGTGTTTTTGGTTTGATAAGGCCAGCTCAGAATGAGCGCATTCCTGGATTCCATGTACTATAATATTTTTATAATCAAATACAAAAGATTTTGTGTGCATAAACAATGCCTATGTGATGAATGGACACTTAGGGAGGAACTGCACTTCAGACATGATAGAAAACCTAGAGCTTGGGAAATGGGAGCCAACCGAATGCGAGTACTTGATAGCCCTGGTCTTTGCTGAACAATAAGTCCCACTGAATCCAACAGGGCTTTTGTTATTAAGTTGATACTGGAAGTGGAGGGAGAGGCATGCAACATGGAAAATGATTTATTGTCAGCCCCAAAGAAACAAACAAACATGTTTTGGAGATGCTTGACCAAACTATTTCAGGTGGGCCACAGATCAGAAAAAAAAAAAGAAACCCTGCCTTGTTGGGTTGAGCTGTGTTTCACCTAAAGCAAAATCTGGAGGGATTCCAAGGTGATTTGACAGGGCAAGAAGCACTCAGTCTATCTTCCTTCATCCTTTGTACAGCCTGGATGATACCAGCTCAGCCTTCTTCCCTTCAACTCTATCACTGCTAATGTTCCAGCATGCTCAGCTCTGCTTTTTCCAAGACCTTCTCTTTGCACTCTCTCTCTCAGTCACTTATGACTTTTTTTTACAGCAGTCATTAAGTGAACCAATAGTTCTCCACTGATGCAGTTTTGCTGAAAATTGGAAATAAATGCTGGTTTTGGCAAAACTGTCCTAAAATTTGGTCATGTGACTGCTGGGGGTGAATCTGGGATGTCAATACTTCTGAGATATGTCTGGTATCAAAAGTTGAGGACTACATATATTTTTAAAATAGGCTTTGAATTAAAAAAAAAAAACAAGGCACAGATCCAATTCCATACTTCCTGTAAACTGGTAACAAGCTACGTGAGTTCTTCCAATGTTGTTGAATTCTTGTTAATATCAGACTATTCAAACAGATCCATGGTAGAATAATAGGAGCCACAATCTGAGATTTCCATGTTATCCATCCCTGGAATAAGGGGTTTCAAGAGCCTTATTCCCAGCAGTTGATACTGAGTTTTTCTAACATACTATTATTTATTTCATTATTTTATGTTAGGGTTGTCTTCCTTTATAATGCCTAGATTTCCTGAAAAATAAAAAAATCTAATAAAACATAAAATTCTGTCTCTGAATCACAGATTTCCTGCCTATGAAAAAAATGCAGCAGCTCTCTTGGGTTCCAGCCCTGATTCAGTCAAGGCAGTTTCGACATCAACTGCTCTGCCAGCTTTATTCTCAGTCTGCCAAGAGGGCTTGTGTCATAATGGAGGAAGTTGCCACCAGATTAATCTTCCTGATGGTGCGGCCTCATTTCGGTGTGACTGCGCTCTTCATTTCACTGGGCGTTTCTGTGAAAAAGGTAAATGTTTCTCTTTTGGAATCCATTTTGGTTTAGATTAGTGTGTCACCTATTTTTCAGATTAATTCCTAAGACGTAGGTCTTTATATATTATTATCTGTATTAATAGACAAATACAAACACACAAAACACTCAGGTCAAAAATGTCTATAACATATTGCAAATACACATGTTGTCCCTTCTACTTCTAAAACAGAAAACATCTCTAACAGAGAGAAAAGTATAGAATATTATGTAAACATAATTGTAGGAGTTTATAAGATTTTTAAAAGACTTTGGAGTATTTAATATTTAATAGAGCTTGGTTCATTATTCTTATGCATGTCTGACACAACTGCCTCTGGCTTACTTTGTTTACTAAATCTTGTTCTATTACAGAATTTGTACATGAATGTAGGGGAAAATTGTGTGTATCAGCATGAAAAGAAAGTATGTTATTTGTTTGTTATTTTGGAGGTATCTGTGTCCTTTCTGAATCTCATTAAGAAGTATACATGGAGTAAATGTGTCTGTTTATACAATTTTGACCTAAGTATTTGCCTTATAATCACATACTGTATATTGTTGAGTTGAAAAAAAGGGGTATACAGCAAACAGTACAGGTAGTCCTTGACTTATGACCACAATTGAGCCCAAAATTTCTGTCGTCAAATGAGACATTTGTTAAGTGAGTTTTGCCCCATTTTATGATCTTTATTGCCACAGGTGTTAAGTGAATCACCACAGTTGATAAGTTAGTAAGACAGTTGTTAAGTGAATCCAGCTTCCCAATTGACTTTGCTTGGCAGAAGGTCACAAAAGGAGACCACATGATCTTGGGACACAGCAATGGCCATGAGTCAGTTGCCAATCATCTGAATTTTGATCACATGATCATGGGGATGCTACAAAGGTTGTAAGTGTGAAAAACGGTCGTAAGTCACTTTTTTCAGTGCCGTTGTAACTTTGAACGGTCATTAAATGAACTGTTGTAAATCGAGGACTACTTGTATTTTCTGAGAAGTTAGGAAGTAGTTTGGGGAACATTTTTTTATTCTAATGATTTTACTATCTTGGGATTAACAAGCTTTCTATCTCTGTTTAGGAACTAACAGAAAATATTCATTGGTTGATTGATTGATTGATTTCCTGCCTTTATTATTATGATGATAAATAAATCAAGGTGGCTATTATATCTACTATTACTTCCTCCTTCTATTATCCCCACAACACAACAACCCTGAGATATGAGTTGGGCTGATTGAGAGTGACTGGCCCAAAGTCACCCAGCCAGCTTTCATGCCTAAGAGGGGATATTTCAAATAACAAGAATGGAGCCAAGGGAAGACTTCTCTTTCCCTACTTTCTTTTGCAAAATTGATGGATTGTCCCAATGCTACTCCACTACTAATGATTATTTTATTCCCCATAACTCAGTTGCAATTTAAATAGGTGGGCAATGGAGAATAATAGACAAGGTTTCCATAGGTTTCATGAGCAGCTTATTGCTTGAAACTTTCTAGCCAGAGAGATGGAGACAGAGATGGATGATTGATAGATGACAGATGACAGAGAGAGGGAGAGGGAGGAGGGAGGGAGAGAAGGAGAGAAGGAGAGAGGGAGAGACAGGGATAACTATATGATACAATTAAGATTAGAAGTTTCTATATCGGGGAAACTGTTTCCATCATAACTAAAGGTAAAGGCAAAGGTTCCCCCGCACATGCGTGCTAGTCGTTTCCGACTCTAGGGCCGGTGCTCATTTCTGTTTCAAGGCCAAAGAGCCAGCGCTTGTCCGAGGACATCTCCGTGGTCATGTGGCTGGCATGACTAGACGCCAGAGGCGCACAGAACGCTGTTACCTTCCCACCGTAGTGGTTCCTATTTTTCTACTTACATTTTTTACGTGCTTTCGAACTGCTAGTTTGGCAGAAGCTGGGACAAGTAACAGGCGCTCACTCTGTTACCCGGCACTCGGGATTTGACCCACCAAACTGCCGACCTTCTGATCGACAAGCTCAGCGTCCTAACCCACTGAGCCACCGCATCCCTTTCCATCATAACTAAGGAGGCGTTTATGGAAAGCCTACAAGCAGAACTTGTGTGTAGTAGCTTTCTCCCCTTCTGTTTCTCCAATAACTTTCCTTCATTCACTTCTTCAGGATGAAAAATAATTTTCTTAATAAATTATTTCTAAGGAGAAGGAAGGCAAGAATATTGCCATGAGTAGTGTGGGACAGTCTTGCACCTTAGTTATGAGGGGGCCATACTTTGCTGTGCAATAATGTTTTCTATTTTCTGTGACTTTGAACCTTCCTAGTTGCTCCTATTTCCACTAAAGCCCAAGGCAAAAAGAGATTGTGAGAAAACGTCCTTCACTGGCTTTTCAGTATCACTGTTTCTGTCTTAGATGAGGTGGGACCTACTCTTGAGAAATTATTGAAGAACCTCACCTTCTCAAGCGAATTTTGGAGCATTTTTCTGTGCAATTTCATTGTCCACAATCCTGATTCTTGTCCAAGTCCAATACAGAATGCCACATTCAGACTGTACATTTACTTCAACTTCATGTTGCCCCATTTGTACGCCCAAGCTCAATGTAGACTCCACAAAGGAGTACAATTTGAACAAAGAAGCTCCTATTATAAGTACTTTGCTTATGTATACGGTAGAAGCAGTTTTATCTTTTTAATCCTTGTCCCTTGTCTTACAAGGGAAGGAAATGCTATATCTTTCAGTAATTTGGGGATGATTAAGATGCGGAGGTCAGAAATCCACTAATGATTTAAAGCAAGGAAATTATTCCTGAATAAATAGCAAAACCTTCCATTCATGTATCAGTCTATCCTTGCTATTATGTAAACAGTTGCATGGTGGAACTTTCCAATGATATTAAGTAAAATTACTTAAGTTTTCTGTCTACATTGAGTTATCATGAGGAAGCAGAATTTAATAACTTCAGAACTTAAAACAAATGATATTCCCAGTTATGTCTTGGGAAGACGCAAACCTTCTAAACTAAAACTGTCAAAATCTATTGTTTTCTGTATATTCAGTTGTAACTATTTTATATCCACTTACTTCCCCTAAACTTCATTTCTTCGATATGTTTGGTGCTTCAATTAAATGACTATGAGCAGCAAAAGTACATTCCCTTTATTGATGCTGGGTAATGTCCATTACAATTATTGAGAATTGCTAGTGTGTAGCAAAATGAAAGGCTATTCATATTATAATTAAACTCTAATACCCTTTTAATAGACTTTCTATTGTATGAAATAAGGACATGGCAACCAGAGCCAAAAATGCACTTGCCAGATTGTCAATATATCTGAAACTAATAGAAACCAAGCTGGCAGAGCGGACTGAAAGTAGGTCATTATATTGTATGTGAATCCAATAAATGACTGAACTAGAAATGATTGGTCCTAGTTAATGAGGCCTCAGCTTTCAGAAAATATTAATTTTTAAAATCCCTTTCCCATGTTTGTGATAGATTAAATGGAATTTGTGTATTTCAAATTGCAGTTGGTGAAGAACTGATCTGTGGGATTGCATTTTACACAACGGTGTAACAAGTACACAGATATTAGTCAGGAACGTGTGCCAGAGAATAGAAAGGGCACTCGAGATTTGGTCATAACCAGTGGTGGGATTCAGATATGTGAACAACTGGTTCTCTGTGCAGATGCTGCTTCCGGAAGTCCATTCTAGGCCTGGGCAACAAGAAATTAGTGACCGGTTATGATGAACCTACTATCACAACCTACTACTTGATAAGATAGAAAAATATGGGTTAGACAGCATCACCACCAGATGGATTCGTAGCTGGCTGACAGGCTGTACTCAGCGTGTGGTCCTCAATGGAACTGCATCTACATGGAAGGAAGTGTGTAGTGGGGTGCCCCAGGTCTCTGTTCTGGGCCCAGTGCTCTTCAACATCTTCATCAACGATTTGGATGAGGGGATAGATGGGGAACTCATCAAATTTGCAGACGACACCAAGCTGGGAGGAATAGCCAATACTCCAGAAGATAGGCTTAAGATACAGGAGGATCTGGACAGACTCGAACACTGGGCACTATCTAACAAAATGAAATTCAATAGTGAAAAATGTCAGGTTCGACATTTAGGCAGGAAAAATCAAATGCACAGGTATAGTATAGGTGGTACCTTGCTCAATAGTAGTAACTGTGAGAGAGATCTCGGAGTCCTAGTGGACAATCACTTAAATATGAGCCAGCAGTGTGCTGCAGCTGCCAAAAAAGCCAACACAGTGCTAGGCTGCATTAACAGAGGGATAGAATCAAGATCAAGTGAAGTACTAATACCACTTTACAATGCCTTGGTAAGGCCACACCTGGAATACTGCATCCAGTTTTGGTCACCATGATGTAAAAAAGATGTTGAGATTCTAGAAAGAGTACAGAGAAGAGCAACAAAGATGATAGGGAACGGTTGCTGGAATTGGGTATGTGTAGTTTAATGAAGAGAACAGTGAGGAGTGACATGATAGCAGTGTTCCAATATCTCAGGGGCTACCACAAAGAAGAGGGAGTCAAGCTATTCTCCAAAGCACCTGAAAGCAGGACAAGAAGCAATGGATGGAAACTAGTAAAGGAGAGAAGCAACCTAGAACTAAGGAGAAACTTCCTGACAGTTAGAACAACTAACCAGTGGAACAGCTTGCCTCCAGAAGTGGTGAATGCTCCAACACTGGAAGTTTTTAAGAAGAGACTGGCCAGCCATTTGTCTGAAATGGTATAGGGTTTCCTGCCTGAGCAGGGGGTTGGACTAGATGACCTCTAAGGTCCCTTCCAACTTATTATTATAACTGGTGCAAAACAGCTGAATCCCACCACTGATTATAGTTTAGTTTAAACTATGGTTAAAGAAACAGTGACTTAGCAGAACATTCAAGTCAGGTCATATTGTGATTATTATCTTTAAGTGGACAGCTTCTCACACTACAATCATTCAAATAGATCTGATTTTACATACTTCTTGTGGCTTAAGTATCTTCATAGGGACCAATTGACCTTTGTAACCTGTTAGCCTCAACCAGCCGGTAAGATTATGGAGCGTCTTCTCCAGATACTTCAGAAAAATTTGCGGGGGGAGGTCCAGATTGTTAACCATTTCAGATATTTATAAGAGATGAAACAGTTTAGGAATTATGTTGAAAATCTAATTATGATTTCTGTAATTGGGCAAACTCAAAGTGAACTCCCAGAATCTCAAATGTTATAATTCTCTTATTAGTTGGGGAATACAAGAATTATCTCCAACCTGTTGGGCAGTTGGGGAAAAAACAACAACTGGCTGCAATATAGCAGTGTTCATTTTTCTCTGGCTTCCTTTTAGAAAGCAAAACATGATTTCATTTCAAATTTACTTTTGAGAGTGTAGGTAATACACAGTTCCCTTTATTTTTCTCCTTTCAAAAAGGCTATTTTAGTGTTTTTCAACTTATCAGAAAACCTATCATTGCTAATCAGGAATGGACATTTGGGATGTATATATAAAATATTTCTGGTTTAACAATGGAGATTGGAAAACACAATTCACTTAATAACCTCCTTCTATTCATCAGAGTTAGATGATTTGGAAATAAATACTATCCTTGGCTTTCTGTTTATTGTTTTACATGCTGTAACAGCTTGTCTGGTCCCTAAAGAGAAAATATCTTTGGTCTAAAGTGTAATACTGATATTCATTTGCATGCATGAGTCCCTTTCCCCCCTCTGATCCACTTCAGAGAAATCTCAAAAAGTAGCAGATGGTGTAAGTAAGATTAAATACCAAGACACCTTCAGAATTTTATTATTAGTATTCCACATAAAAGGGAGAGAGTGATTCCAAAAGTCTACACTTTCAATGGTCAGGTTTAGCATCAGAGGTTAAGACTATGAGCTGGTGGTTATGTTTCAGGAATGGAAGTGGCATTCACTGGTGATCATTTCCTTATTGTGAAAAAGTCCACATTCTTTACTACTTTGTGACATTTGTATTTGCGAATGACTAACTGCTGAACTGGAAAAAAATTTCCATTCAGACAAGAGTCAAGATGTGCCAATGAGTTTATTGCTGCTCTAGTCCATTTCTCCATACAGTATTGGCAGGGTTTGCAAAATACATAAGCCATGGTTTATTTAATCATAGCCTATTGGCCCAGTTAGCTATGTTTGCACATGCACTAAATCTTCAACTGGCCAAATAAGCTGAGCTCAACTCTCCAAGCCAATCACAGTGGAGCTTATCCTGCGGCACTGGCCCAGATTGTGAATCAAAATCTGCAGTTCTATCAATTGGGCTGTGCTATTTTAGAAGGTGTTCTAAAGATTTCAGTATACATCATACTGTTTCTCATTTTTTGGCAAGGGGAGAAGGGGCTGGAATTATCCCCCAACATCTTGCCATATTAAAGCTCTTCCAATATGCAGGATGACTTTATTTAAGCAAGGCAGCTACAAGGTGAGCAGACATAGGCAGTTCATGCACATGTAGATTGGCCCTTCTTGATTGGCATATACAACTGTTATACTAAGAAGCTACTTTCAGTTATGCTCTGCATTGTGCTTCCTGCCCCTTCCACACAACTCACTTTGCCTTAGAAGGTTGCATTGAGGCAGATGGATGCTTGTTACACTAAAGTTCAACATGACAGATTTCATTTATCATTGCTGGTGCTGTGGGGGAAAGCATAAGTGAGTGATTATTAATTGTCAGATTAACATTTTTAAACAGGTTCAATGTTTTTAGGGCATTTCTTTGTTCCTGGAAGAGGCCTATTTAAATGCTATAAATCAAACTCTAGGGAAGTGTTGACATGCTTCCTTAACTATGGCTATTAGGGATTCACCCAATAGCTCCTTGCTCAGACCTAGATTCTTTTTCTTTTAATGTTGTGAGCTACCCAGAGTCTTGAGAGTCAGGCAGCCTCTAAATGTTATGTATGTGATGATGATGATGATGGTGGTGGTGGTGGTGGTGATGGTGGTGGTGGTGATGGTGATGATGATATCATTCAATCATGTCTGACTCTTGGTGATTCTAGATATGAATTAATAAATAATATGGGAATTAAATGTTTCAGAAGTTTAAGTGTACATTGAGATGTATATTTAGTACAAAAGCATTTTTGCAGATTTACTGGATAACTCTAAAACACTTGAATGAAATAAAGAGGTCAACCTCTTGTTAAGATATTTGAGGATTACCTCATTAATTTTGCAGATAATTCTGTACCCAGTTTTTGTTTTGTTTTTTTTCAAATAAATCCCAGTGAACCAGGTGGAATGAGTCTTGAGTAAACCATGCACCATGTTTATACTCTATCCATGTCCAGCAGCAATTAGAAAGCATACTGTATGGTTGCAATCCTATGCAACTTGCACTAGGAATAAATCAGCCTGAAATTTATTTCAAGCAGACTTAACAATATGATTGAGACTGGGTAAATTTGGAATAGGCCCTGTTTCCTATTCCAAATTTCCCTCCATTACTGAGCATTTAGGCTTCCCAAATAAATAATACAATAATATTTTTTAAAATTATAAAAATCTATTTGCTGAATTCTAGTAAAGGTAAAGGGACGCAGTGGCTCAGTGGGTTAGGATGCTGAGCTTGTCGATCAGAAGGTCGGCAGTTTGGCGGGTCAAATCCTGAGTGCCGCGTAACAGAGTGAGTGCCTGTTACTCGTCCCAGCTTCTGCCAAACTAGCAGTTCAAAAGCACGTAAAAATGCAAGTAGAAAAATAGGGACCACTACAGTGGGAAGGTAACAGCGTTCCATGCGCCTTTGGCATCTAGTCATGCCAGCCACATGACCACGGAGACGTCCTCGGACAAACGCTGGTTCTTCGGCTTGAAACAGAGATGAGCTCCGGCTCCTAGAGTTGGAAACGACTAGCACGCATGTGCAGGGGAACCTTTACCTTTACCTTTACCTAGTAAAGCTAAGGGAGTTTGGCAAGAGTTTTTAGGGAAGCCTAATGGTGATAGCTTTTGATTATGAGGTTGTTTCAGTTATCTGAAATATTCTAATCTAAATCCTTGGTCGCTATAAATGTCTAGTGCTTTGTGAAAGGCTGACAATAGTCTTGCTGCATTATTATTTTTTCTTAGACCTTATTTAAATTTGGAAGATGTTTCTGGCTCTTGTTTGTATCCTATAATTCTTTTGCTTTAGGACATCCAGTACCATTTTCTGCTTTTAACTATTATATATGCTCACTAAGCATTGACATTGACTTAGAAACATAGAAAACTAATGGCAGAAAAAGACCCAGACGTCCATCGAGTCTACTCATTAATTTAACTCTCTATCAATCAATCAGTTTTCCCTTAATTTCTTCCTCTTCATTTCTTCTTGCAACAAATGATCTGGTAAACTATTAGAAAGGGAATCCTGAACGGTACATTTGGAGACAGCCCGGATGCTTCATGCAGCTGTTTGATACTGCTTATGGATATTTCAGTGCCTACTGGGATGGAACATCTGTGGTCTCTGGATGTTGCTTCATTATAGTTCTCACCATTAGCTGTACAGTACTGACTGGGAAATGCATGTAGCTGTTTAGAAGCATCCAAAGAACCTTAAGCCTGGTACGGTCTGTTTTGACTGCTTATTATGAACAAAAAGTAGAATATTTTAATTTGATGTCACACCTCTTGTTGTTTCTCACCATTAGCCATGCTGGCTGGGACTGTTGAAATCCACAGTTCATCAACAATCAGAGGTCTACATTGTAGAAGAAAAGATAGATTACTCTCTGAAATAGCAAATATATTAAAGACTGCAACACCAGCAAGAAATAATAAAGATTCTATCAGTCTGGCAGAATAAGCACCAAAATAATTTGGAACACAGATTTTGAGGAGTTATCATTTGCAGAGAGAATATTATTGATCCAGTGGTGTAAAAATATGTAAATATACCTTTGTAGGAGTCTAAGAGGAAAGCTTTTTAAAGAAACATATACCTTTTTTAAGAGTTAAAATACTTTTTAACATTTTAAGAGTAGAAGACAAAGCAACAGAAAAAAATTATATAAAAATGACTATAATATCTATGGGTAAAATTATGTTACAATCTGAATCAATGAAATAGGTCTTTACACACAGTTGTGTAAGACAAAGTAAGAATCCCAAAAGATGAGTGACTGTGGGCATAGTTGCTTTTAAAATAACACTGAAATTACCAGCACATTTCAAAATTTAGAATGAGTACCAATAGAAGAAGTAGCAGAACAAACAGCGGCCCTAGGAGCATGCACTGAGTTCTACAAATTTATTCATTTGTTGATTTATTTAACATTTTAAAAAGGAAGTCCCTTGGTTGTATATAGGCTTTAGGAAA
This sequence comes from Daboia siamensis, assembly GCA_024449315.1. Lineage (NCBI taxonomy): Eukaryota > Metazoa > Chordata > Lepidosauria > Squamata > Viperidae > Daboia > Daboia siamensis. The sequence continues at coordinate 3,299,556 of JAKJMR010000009.1, read as the reverse complement.
GCAATAAACCCAGATGATAAAGAGATATCTTGCCAGTTACTAAATGATTCCAGCTCTTTGGAGACTGGCTTAAGCTGAAAAGGCTATTCTGTATAAGGACAAATTTAGATCACATTATAAATTATATATTTTCCTGTTCACATTTCGGCTATTATTACTCTCCTGTTGCTGTTCCAGTAAGTAGCACACAGGGACGGAATGGGACATTTAGGTACTGACCTTTGGCCATGCCTTCTACTTCTTGAGCCTCCTGCCACTGCCCATTTGCAGCCAGCTTTCCTCCTCTGCTGGCCTTCCCTCAGCCATTCTTTATGGCCACTAGGCCCCTTTACCTCGTCCTTCACCCCAGCCCATTCACTGAGGCCCCCTTTGTCATGGGACTTTGGCTGCATGTAACAAGTAGCCGCCAGCCAATCAGGTGGCAGGCAGAAGCCATGATGCTGCAGGATAGATGATTGCTGATAGATGATTGCAGGGGCTGTGAGGAGATGCAGCTTTTGGGGAGGCATGGGAGGGCGAGTTGGGGTGCTAGTTGGTTACCTCTGAAAGATTCCCAAACTTTAAAACAGTTCTTGGGGGGGGGGGGCGACAGTTACCCAGCACAAGGGACTCAGGAGAAAGAGGTGATGGCAATGCTAATTCCCAAGACTGAGGAGCTCAGTGGAAGCTACAAGCATGGGAAGGAGGGAGGGGGGAGGGGGCAAAGAAAAAAAAAATCAAACCTGATTAACAGGGACCATAGTAATCCTGCCCCTATACCACAGAGGGCAGATCCCCATCATGCCCGGCCCAGCAGGGGTCTTCTTTCCCAACCATTGCATAAAAGGGGGGGGGGGCTTGACAATATTTTATCCTCAGTGATGAAAATTTGAAAAAATTGAGAAGCCGGGGTCAGGGATGGAGGAGGCCGAGAGGACAAAAGTTTTTTCAACCAAAATAATAAAACGGATACTGTGTTAAGATTTGTTGCTGAATTTCATACTTTAAAATGGTGTTGATCACTTTTTTTAAAAAAAAAAATATATCAATACTTAAAAGTGGTGTTGATTGCTTTTTTTTAAGAAACTGAAAATATTTTGTCCCAAGCAACAAAACATTCACAAAATTCGTGATGTCAGGTTAAGGGATGCAAGAGACCAGAAGGCCAAAACTTTTTTCAACTGAATTGCTAAAATGGATACTGTGTCAAGATTCGGGGTTGAAATTCATGGTTAAAAGTAATGTTAGTTGCTTTTTTAAAAAGACAATGTTTTGTCCCCACTGACAAAAGTTTGGAAAATTGAAGGATCTGGGGTCAGGGATGCTGTGATGACCTAGGGCATGGCACAGAGGCAACACAGTCAGTTAACAGTTCCAATCGCCCCTTTATTGCTCCAAAGTTTCCCCAACCGCTCCCACGTTTCTGGCAAGTCCCAGAGCAAAGTTAAGGCATGCGCACACGCACACACACACAAACACACACACAGGAACACACACACACACACACACACACACACACACACACACCTCCTGCAGCCTCTGGCTGCAAGTACTCCAGCACAAAGCTATGAGCACAACAGCTGCCAAAACAAGAAATCAAACAGGGCAGGGAACTAAATCAATGAATCCAGGAAACAAAGGAACAGGGCAATTAATCCAATAAGCAAGGAATAAAGCAAAGAGCCCAGGAAACATCCAATGAAGGCAATGGCACACAACTCTCCATGTATTCAGCATTTGTTCCTGACAAATGCCCCTCTCCCCAGTGTCTCCTTAAGTCTCAGTCCTCAGGTGGGCCTTCTGAAGAGGGGCAGGCTGTTCTCCTCCTGGGTAGCCAGGTCAGCCTTCATTGCTTCTGCCTTCTTTCCACTCTCCGAGCTGGAGGATCAGGAGGGGGTGGTCCTTGCTCATTGCCTGAGGTCTGTCTCTCATGTTCCCTGCTTAGACTCCCTTGGTCATCCTGCCCCTGTTCCTCCATGCCTTCAAGCCTTCCCAATTCTGAGAGGCCCTGGTCTGCCTCAGTCTTGTTGTTAGCTGCAAAGTCGTGTCCGACTTCGTGCCTTAGTCTGCTCCTCCCCATATTCCTCCAAAGCCAACAACACCTCCCACCTTAAACTCTGGCTCATCTTCCTCCATGGATTCAGGCTCCGATGGGGGGATGACAGATGCAGGGGTCCAGGAGCACAAAACATTTTTAAACCGAAATGCTAAAACATATACTGTGTCATGATTCATGGCTGAATGTCATACTTAAAAATGGTGGTGACTGGTTTTTTTTAAAAAATGACAATATTTTGTTCCCAGCGATGAAAATTCAGAATATTTATAATGCCAGAGGTAGGATTATAGGAGGCTAGACGGTCAAAAATTGTTTCAAGTGCAATCCTTAAACAGATCCTGTGTCAAGATTTGGGTTTGAATTTCATGCTTAAAAATTGTTTTGGTTCATTTTTTGAAAAATTGACAATATTTCATCCCCAGCTACAAAAATTCAGAAAATTCATGATGTCAGATCAGGGTTGCAGTGGGCCTGGAGTAGAAATATTTTCTCAATATTTTATGATCTCCATCCTGTATTTTCATATGAATTTATTCTTATCAAGCTCTACTGAATTTTGTTCCTGACACTTACTTAGATCTTCATCAATATGGCTTGTTTTATTTGTTGCATAGAACAAATTCAGGAAACCAATTTCTACATAAAGAATTTAAAAGGGAAAAAATAGCAAATATCAGAACATTTGTTGGCATTGTTGTTGTTGTTGTTAGCTGCAAAGTCGTGTCCAACCCATCGTGACCCTATGGACAATGTTCCTCCAGGCCTTCCTGTCCTCTACCATCTTCTGGAGTCCATTTAAGCTCACGCCTACTGCTTCAGTGACTCCATCCAGCCACCTCATTCTCTGTCGTCCCCTTCTTCTCTTGCCCTCAACCTTTCCTAGCATTAGGCTCTTCTCCAGTGAGTCCTTCCTTCTCATTATGTGGCCAAAGTATTTGAGTTTTAACTTCTTCTAAAGAGCAGTCAGGGTTGATTTCTTCTAGGACTGTCAGGTTTGATCACCTTGCAGTCCAAGAGACTCGCAGGGGTATTCTCCAACACCATAGTTCAAAGGTCTCAATTCTTTGGTGCTCATTCTTTCTTATGGTCCAACTTTCACTGCCATACATTGCAAATGGGAAGACCATAGCCTTGACTATATGTACTTTTGTTGACAGGGTGATGTCTCTGCTTTTTAGTGTGCTGTCTAGACTTGCCATGGCTTTCCTCCCCAGGAGCAAGCGTCTTTTAATTTCTTGGCTACAGTCCCCATCTGCACTGATCTTCGAGCCCAGGAAAATAAAATCTGTCACTACCTCCATTTCTTCCCCATCTATTTGCCAGGAATTGAGAGGGCCGGATGCCATGATCTTGGTTTTCTTAATGTTAAGTTTCAACCCAAGTTTTGCACTCTCCTTCTTCACTCACAACAAGAGGCTCTTTAGTTCTTCTTCACTTTCTGCCATTAGAGTGGTATCATCTGCATATCTTAGGTTGTTGATATTTCTCCCGGCAATCTTAATTCCAACTTTTGATTCATCTAGCCCTGCCTTTCTCATGATATGCTCTGCATATAGGTTAAACAGGCAGGGTGACAGTATACAGTGCAGCACTTTTACTGCATCATTTCTTAAGATTTTGAATAGCTCAGCTGGAATACTGTCACCTCCACTAGCTTTGTTGTTGCTCAGCTTTTCTAAGGCCCACTTCACTTCACATTCTAGGATGTCTGGCTTGAGGTCAGTGACCACCTCATCGTGGTTATCAGGGATGTTAAGCTCATTCTTGTATAGTTCTTCTGTGTAATTTTGCCACCTCTTCTTAATCTCTTCTGCCTCTGTTAGTGTTCTATTCCAGCCTACTACCGGCCCTGCAGAAAAGGCAGGGACAACCCCTTTACAAAAGGCAAAAGGCTGGAAGTAAGCCTGCCAAGTTTATTTACACAAAACAGATCCAAAACAGAGCAAACTGAGCAAAACAAAACATGAACCACTAAAACAGGAGCTATTCAAATGGTTGCCTTCTGCAAACCAGCCCTCCCACACATTCCCCTTTTAAACAGTTCAAGACATGGCTTCTCTCAGCCTCCTTCCAAGGTGCCCCATTGCCTTCCTCTGTTTACTCCTGATCGACTGCCTCCTGCGTCGGGCGTCCTTGAACAGAGCCAGCTGTGGATCTTCTTCATCCACACTGTCAGGCTCACACAGCTGGGTCTGTGTAATAACCAGGTGGGAGGGGCCTGGCTGAGAGCTCTGCGAAGCCTCAGAACTGTCCTCTGCAGGCTCTCCAAACCCCTCCTCCTCCTCCTCCTCCTCCTCCTCCTCCTCCTCCTCCTCCTCCTCCCAACTGCCGAACCCACAGGCTGACCATGAATCACAACAGTTAGGTCCCTGCCATTTTGGTCCTTTTTAATGCCTATTTCTGCATGAAACGTTCCCTTCATCTCTCCAATTTTCTTGAAGAGATCTCTGGTCCTCCCTATTCTATTGTTTTCTTCTATTTCTTTGCATTGTTCATTTAAGAAGGCATTCTTATCTCTTCTAGCTATTCTCTGGAATTCTGCATTCAGACAGCCATTTTGCTTTCTTCCATTTCTTTTTCTTTGGGATGGCGTTAGTTGCTACCTCTTGTACAATGTTGCGAACTTCCATCCATAGTTCTTCAGGCACTCTGTCTATCAGATCTAATTCCTTAAATCTATTTGTCACCTCTACTGTATATTTGTCAGGGATATGATTTAGTTCATATCTGAGTGGCTTAGTGTTTTTCCCTACTTTCTTCAGTTTAAGCCTAAACTTTGCAACGAGAAGCTCATGGTCTAAGCCACAGTCAACTCCTGGTCTTGTTTTTACTGACTGTATAAAGCTTCTCCATCTTTGGCTGCAGAGCATATAGTCAATGTGATTTCTGTGTTGACCGTCTGGTGATGTCCATGTGTACAGCCGTCTCTTGAGTTGTTGGAAAAGAGTGGTTGCTATGGCCATCGTATTCTCTTGACAAAATTCTATCAGCCTGTGCCCTGCTTCATTTTGTACTCCAAGGCCAAACTTGCTTGTTATTCTGGTTATCTTTTGGCTTCCTACTTTAGCATTCCAATCCCCCATGATGATAAGGACATTGTTTTCTGGTGTTAGTTCTATAAGGTGCTGTAGGGCTTCATAGAACCGGTCAATTTCATCCTCTTCCACACCAGTGGTTGGGGCATAGACTTGGACTACTGTGATATTGAATGGTTTGCCTTGGATTCAAACTGAGATCATTCTCTCATTTTGGGGATTGTATCCCAGTATTGCTTTTCCTACTCTTTTATTGACTATGAAGGCTACTCCATTTCTTCTGAGGGATTCTTGCCCACAGTAGTATACCTGATAGCCATCTGAATTAAATTCACCCATTCCTGTCCATTTTAGTTCGCTGATTCCTATGATGTCATTGTTCAGTCTTGTCATCTCTTGTTTGACCACGTCCACCTTTCCTTGATTCATAGATCTTACTTTCCAGGTTCCTATGGAGAAAAAATCTTTACAGCATTGGACTTTCCTTTCACCACCAGATACATCCACATCTGAGCATCCTTTCGGCTTTGGCCCAGTCGCTTCATTCTTTCTGGTGCTACTAGTACTAGCCCTCTGCTCTTCCCCAGTAGCATATTGGACACCTTCTGAGGGGCTCATCTTCCAGCATCATATAATTTTGCCTTTTGGTACTGTCCATAGGGTTTTCATGGCAAAGATACTGGATTGGGTTGCCATTTCCTTCTCCAGTGGATCACATTTTGTCAGAACTCTCTGCTATGACCTATCCATCTTTGGTGGCCCTGCACAGCATAGCTCATAGCTTCATTGAATTACGCATGCCCCTTCACCACGACAAGGCAGTAATCCATGAAGGGGATTGTTGGCATACTTGCCACAAATAGGCAGCCTCGGGTTCTCTAGTTAAGGAAGAAGGATTTTTTAGATTAATTCTTCATAAATGAATGAGGCTTAACTGATGGAATGACATTTTTGTTAGTTGTTTATTTTTTTGTTTATCAATTTTTTTTGCTGCCCGTCTCACTGTGTGGTGATTCTTTAATTTCCAATTAGTATTTTTAACTAAACTAAACCAATCAAAACTACCTATGTGATTTATGTCAGTAAGTGGAGATTTTTTAACAAAATAATGATTATTTATTGAATTTACAAATATAATAAAAAATACAAGAAAAAATATAAAAAACAAAGTTGTGAATAAACCGGGGTTTACAAGCACTATAAAACTGATCTCCAAATATTTAATTTGACACTGATATAAATCTATTTATTTATTTTATTTATTTATTTATTTTATTGTATTTATATACCGCTGTTTCCTGAAGGACTCAGGGCAGTTTACAGGGTGTTTAAACGAAAAATACAAAAGTTAAAAACAATTTAATAAATTATATCAATCCCTGAACAAATAAAAACCCCAGTTAAAATTAAAATTAAAATTCTCAGCCTGGGCCAGCGAGCTCGAAGAGCCAGGTCTTCAGGTCCCGGCGAAATGACCGGAGGTCGGGGGCAGTTCTAAGCTCCACTGGCAGCTGGTTCCAAAGGGCAGGTGCACCCACTGAGAAGGCCCTCCCCCTGGGTGTTATTCACCTGCAATCTTTTACCGGCAGCACCCTGAGAAGACCCTCCCTGTGGGAGCGCACTGGATGAAGGGAACTTGATGCTGGCAGCAGGTGTTCCCTCAGATATCCTGGACCCAAGGCATTTAGGGCTTTATAGGTCATCACCAGCACCTTGAATCTCACCCGGAGGGCAACCGGGAGCCAATGCAGCTCGCGGAGTAGAGGTGTTACATGGGAGTATCGGGAAACCCGTATCACAACTTACGCGGCCGTATTCTGCACCAGCTGAAGCCTCCGAGTGGTCCTCAAGGGCAGCCCCATGTAGAGAGCATTGCAGTAGTCTAAATGGGAGGTCATGAGCGCATTAGTGACTGTGTGTACGGCATCTCGGTCCAGATAGGATCGCAACTGGTGCACTAGGCGAACCTGGGCAAAAGCACCACTGGTCATGGCTCCTATATGATCTTCAAAGTTGAGCCGGGAGTCAAGGAGGACGCCCAAGTTGCGAGCCCTATCAATGGGGGGGTAACACCTCACCCCCCATCGTTAAAGGTGGAATGGTCTGGTTAACCCGAGATGCCGATATGCACAGCCACTCAGTCTTGGCAGGATTGAGACGAAGCCTGTTTCTCCCCATCCACACCTGGATCGCCTCCAGGCAACAGGACATCACGGCGAGGGCATTGCTGGATTGGTTCGGGGTGGAAAGAAAAAGTTGGGTATCATCAGCGTACTGATGATACCCCACCCCGAAACCACGAATGATCTCACCCAGCAGCTTTATATAGATGTTGAACAGGAAGGGAGAGAGAACCGACCCCTGAGGCCTCGGGGTAGATCTCTGCCCTCCTGTCAACACCGACTGCGAGCGGCCCAGGAGATAGGAGAAGAACCACCGTATAACGGTGCCTCCCACTCCCAACCCCCTGAGATGCCGCAGTAGGATACCATGGTCAATGGTATCAAAAGCCGCTGAGAGATCTAATAGGACCAGGACAGAGGAACAACCCCTGTCCCAAGCCCACCAGAGATCATTCACCAGCGCGACCAATGCCGTCTCTGTGCTGTATCCAGGCCTGAAATCCGATTGGTACGAGTCCAGATAATCAGTTTCCTCCAGGAACAGAGAAAGCTGATGCGCCACCACACTCTCAACAACCTTCGCCAAAAAGCGAAGGTTGGAGACTGGACGATAGTTATTTAAAACAGCCGGGTCCAGGACAGGCTTTTTGAGGAGGGGTCTCACCACCGCCTCCTTCAAGGCGGCAGGGAAGACACCCTCCTTCAAAGAAGCAGTTATTACTGCCTGGAACCAGCCTCCTGTCTCCTCCCAGGCCGCATAAACCAGCCAGGAGGGGCACGGATCCAACAAACAGGTGGTGGTGCTCAGCCTCCCCATGATCCTTTCCACATCATCAGGGGAAACAGGATCGAACTCAGTCCAGATAACCTGCTCAAGACCGTCCAATTCCTCCACGTCAGACTCCGCCCAGTCAGAGTCCAGACTGGCCCAGATCTGAGCGATTTTGTCCGCCAGATGATGACTAAACTCCTCGGCTCGTCCCTGTAAGGGATCCTCCCTCACCTCCTGGTTAAGGAGGAAGTGAGTCACCCTAAACAGGGCGGCCGAGTGATTATCTGTGGACGCAATGGGGGCAGCAAAGTAATTAGACTTCGCCGTCCTCATCGCCGCAAGGTAAGACTTTATAAAGGTTCTTAGCTGCAATCGGTCAGATTCGGATCGGCTGGACCTCCAACCACTCTCTAGACCCCGTCTCCAACGCTTCATCTCCCGGAGCTCCGCAGAGAACCATGGAGCCCAACAGGATCTGCGCCGGGTCAGAGGTCACAAGGGTACAACACAGTCAAGTGCCCAGGCAGCCGCCCTTTCCCAGGCATCCACCAAGGCATCGAGTGGGCTGTGGGTGAGGGCAATGGGTATAGACCCAAGCGCCATCTGGAACCGTTCCAGGTCCATCAGGCACCTGGGGTGGAACCACCTGATCGGTTCCGCAGCCCAGTGGTGGGGGGTTGATGCGGCCCTCCATGCAACCACCTGCTGCCATTCCCTATCGTCGTGGGGATTTGAAGCCCCACCCCAACATTCACAGAACCAGCAATCACCTCCCCCAACCCCGTCTCGTCGGGACCCCTAACAGGCTCAGACTGAGTGCAGGTTAATAATTCCCTCCCCACCCTACTATCCCTCCCCCTCCCTAACCTTTTAAAATAACTGGCTAAAAAATGTATCAGGGGCCTCTTAACGTGTCTCAACACAAGCCCCCTGTCTAAGCCCAGCCACCTCTCGGAGTCCCAACAATTGGGCTCGGCATTAAGGGAAGTGTGGAAACAGGCGGCTGGTCCTGCCCAAGAGGGAGGAACCCCCCTGAGGGCATACAGATCAGCTCCAGAATAATGGTAATAAACCATGCAACAATAAAATGTCCACATAGGGCAAAGATTACAAATATTTACAATGGGTGGTTCGATGGAATGATGGTATTCAGATGGAATAATATTGAGTCCAGTGGGTATGTCTCTCAATCCACTAGTCCAGCTCAGCTCTCACCTGAGATGGCGATCAGGAAAGAAGCCCCAGCCGTCCTCTCACTCCGGTTGAGGAGTCCAACCTGGGGTGGAGAGAGCAAAGAGTCCCGGGCCAAGCCTACCCTAACTGGTCTCTCACACCAGAGGGGCGGTCGATAACCAATCCATACATAGTAAAATATATCTATCTGACAAATGCAATTATTTTTAAAATAAATCAATAGTAGAATGAGATTACTGTAACTCACAGATACAACTAGACAATTATAACTTGTAAATTATAAATGGAGAAAAAACAATAAATTCTGTCTTGACTGAAAAATGTAATCAGTTTAGAAAACTGGAAAAAAACATAAGGAAAATTTAAATGTTATAATATTATGATACAAGAAACACAATCTGTGGATGTAGTTCAGCCCTATTTATAAGATTATAATCCAAAAATAGTTTGAGTTGAATTCTGTATCTCTGCATGTGTCAACTACTGTCTGGTGATCACTACAGTCATACATTATTTTCATATTTTTTTCTTCTTTACTAACGTGTTTCAGATACAACAAGGATGGAAAGAAAAGTGTTCAGGATGTATAAATTGTTAGAATGATCATAACATAGAGTTGCCCTATTTGGGAGATGGGCGGCTTATAAATTAAATAAATAATGATACATTTAAAAAGCAGAATACCAAAGGGCATGACATCCGAAGTATCTGTTTTTCACATACATGGGAATTAGTGCTGAAAATGCTTTCTTGGTCCTTGAGACACAAAAAATAATACAACAATAATTTCCTAATAGTACAATAATTTACTTTCAGTGTGTAATACACAGTACATTGTCTAAATCATCATTAATAGACTGTGCAACAGCTCAGTATTTTACCCTTCCTTCCTTCCTTCCTTCCTTCCTTCCTTCCTTCCTTCCTTCCTTCCTTCCTTCCTTCCTTCCTTCCTTCCTTCCTCCCTCCCTCCCTCCCTCCCAGAAATATATTGCTTTGCCATTATATCAGTACTGATAAATTTGCTTGAGCAAGCCTTACATTGTAAATGTTTTGAGATTGCATCCAAGGCTCCTATTACTGTATTATGATTTGTCACACAGTGAGCCAGAAGTTCAGACTGGATATGGCATTTTTGTCCACCTAGTGCAGGCATGTCAGCCCACGGGCCAGATGCATCACACCAAAACCATGCCTACCCCATTGCCAGAATTGGGGAAAAAGTCGCAATACGTCACACAACATCACATGACATCATGAGTTTGACATGCCTGACCTAGTGCGTCTTTCCCAAGGACCTAGGATAGGCAGATGTAGCCATTTGATGTTGTTACAGATAGTTTATTGCATTGTCAAACAGATGATTCGACTGGATTTGGCACTTCTGTCCTGTCAAGTTCCATTATTGTTATCATTTTTTAAAAAAAGTATTTGAAGGGGTGGAATTTGTTACTACTTCGAGATTCATTTTTTCCTCCTCCCCCCACTTTAAAAATCTCTTTACACAGCTGAAAATTGAAGATCTGTTCCACTTGCAATGTCACTGTGCTTGGGAGATGGAAAAGGAGGACCAAATGCTGTGGTAATCAAAGAGTGTTTAGGTTGGCTGAGCACATACCGCCAACAAATGCTGCCTTAAGTGGAAACCTATTACTACAGAAAAAAATTGGCAGTTTGGAATTGATGTAATCCAATTATTTGAGAGGGACGAGGGAGAGCATGGTAGCAATATTAGTTGGAGAAGATTCTTTCCTCCTCCAAATAAGTATGCTAATTTTTTTTTTTTTTTAAAAAAAAACTGGTTTGTTAATAGAGCCAGTGACCTACTCACTTTCCAGCTCTGGAGGAATTTATAATTTAAAACATATCCAGTTCTGCAACCTTTATAGAAATAACAAAGATACCAGGATTTTTCACCCTTACATAGCTATCAAGAATCTGAGAGACAGAGAGAGAGAGAGAGAGACAGAGAGAGAGAGAGACAGAGACAGAGAGAGACAGAGAGAGACAGAGAGAGAGATCATTACTTTGCACTGATTGTGCAATGAACCATTTCACACTAAGATGAAAAAGGACTTTTCAGACTGCTCAATATCTTGTTGTTTCCTATCTCCCTCATGCAAAAATGTTAATACGTGTTTGCAAACTGAATGGCAGCACAAATACTGCCTTTGTTTCTGAAACTGGGTCATTTCCTTTTTTTTTTTCTTTCCTACGGGAAGTGTCAGAAGTTGTGAATGTTCCAACAGTGGAAGTTTTTAAGAAGAGACTTGACAGCCATTTGCTCGAAACAGTAAAGGATTTCCTGCCTGAGTAGGGGATTGGACTTTTTTTTTTTTAATCCCATTTATATCCCGCCCTTCTCCGAAGACTCAGGGCGGCTTACAATCTAAAGCACAAATCAATGTGCTTAGCAATAGCCTTCATTCTATGTATATGCCTGCTTATTAGGACTTTTGCCCTCCCCCCCCCAGCGGCATTTTACAAAGTCAGGTAATAGTCCCCAAAAATCTGGGTCCTCATTTTACTTACCTTAGAAGGATGGAACGCTGAGTCAACCTTGAGCCTGGTGGGACTCGAACCTGCACTAATTGCAGGCAGCTGGTGTTACTTAAGGAGGCATAGCTCATTGCTCCACCAAGGCTAGATGATGATGATGATGATTGTTGTTATTTGTAAATTATCAATATAATATAAAATAAAATAAAAATATTATGTCTTAACTACTGGCTTGCAGTGCTTCTCATTGGATTTATTTTTAGTCTGAAATCAAAAAGGCAGAGAAAACAAAAATATCTCCCTTTCTTTTGAGGGGGAACAGCTTGTGAAGATCAGCTAGGACTTCCAAATAAAGTTGGTTTAGATCAGACATGTCAAACACAAGGCCCGGGGGCCTGATCCGGCCCGTGAAGTGCTTTCATGTGGCCTGCGAAGCCATCCTGGAAACAGTGAGGGAACGGCCCCCACTGCCTTGGCCCTGGCCCAGAGACCCTCCTCCTGCCAGAGACCCTCAGATCTGTTCCACTCCTGCCCAGGCCCCCATAGGCACCCTCGATGCGAACGATGTAGAGCTGGCCACGCCCACCCAGTAGGCCATACACACTCTAGCCACGCCCACCCAGTAGGCCACGCCCACCCAGGCCACACCCATCTGGCCCCTTGAGGGCAACCACAATGCTGATGCAGCCCTCAATGAAATTGAGTTTGACACCCCTAGTTTAGATCCAAAAGAGAATGAGAAAGAACAAGGGCAAAAATGAAATAAAAGTGTCACTGTAAGCCAGGGGTGTCAAACTGCTGGCCCATGGGCCAGATGCGTCACAACGAAACTGCACTCACCCCATTGCCGGCAATGGGAAAAAAGTTCTGATACGTCACGTAACATCATGTGACATCATGAGTTTGACATGTCTGCCCTAAGCTGATAATATATTATGTTTTACTGATAACTATGACCTTATATACTGAAATATATTGATATTATAGAATGGTTTGATAAATTAACAGAATAATAACATATATTTTAAAGGAATATAATTTATTTTTCCCTTAAATAAGCTTCGAAATACTGGACATCTGAAGAGATAACTACTTTCGAAATACCTATATCCCAAATTATTCTTAGGAATAGAAATGCAACTGACACTAGTATTTGAGATACCAGACTTCAGCATAAAGCTGCTTCAGGTTCTGAAGAAGTTGCTAGAATAAGAAATAGATTTTCCTCAGAACTGTATCGATTATGTTTTCTGAGTTTGAGAGGAAGAACATTCTTCCCACCTCTGTAGGTTTTCCGAAAGAGCAAATAAGACTGTTGTGGTGACCTCTCCATTCACAGTACTCTTGTGAACAAATGTTTTTGGCTAGGTATTATATTAACCCTGACATAAAACATGAACTGACATTATGTGGAAGCACTGTATGCCATGCTGTAAAAAGTCTGAAAGATGATACCAGAATCACAGAATGGTTTTTCTTATACTATAAAGGTTCCTGGCTTCTAGCAGTAGGATGGAGGATGGCAGACCATTGCTGCTGTTACATGCACAACTGAGATAAACTGCTAGAATGCAGGAAGGCCTTCTAGATTGTAATGCCTGCACACAAACAGGGGCTTCAACACAGAGAACAACAATCTAAGCCAATGATGAACAACAATCTAAGCCAATGATGGCCTTTTGGGGTTCAGTCTGTTAAAACATTTAGAAAACACCTAATTTGACACCACAAGCATCTCTCTCTCTCTCTCTCTCTCACACACACACACACACACACACACACACACACACACACACACACTAGAAACAGAGGAAAAGAAAGAGAGAGAGAAGGAAAGAAAGAGAAAGAGAGAGAAGGAAAGAGACAAGTACACAATGAACAAAAGAGAAATCATTCATTTTTAAACAATACAGTCCAATCATGTATGTGATCAAATGGATCTGCCCCACGTACTTTCTGTTAATGGGATTCTGCAGCCTACTAAAGGCAGCTCTGGATCAAGCAGCCTCTGAAACCTGTGCAAAACACATCCCCATTCTTGTGCAATTTTCAGAGGGTCTGGAGGCCACACAACAGCACACCCCATTCTTCTGCAGCCTCTGAAAATCTGCATAGTTGTTGTCTTGTGTTGGTGAATGCTGGCAGGCCACCTTTGATATGTGAGTCAGGTTTGCCCTCACTGACCTAGGCTAAACTAGAATGCATTGTTCAATGTGACAAATATTGCAGTACTACCCAATCACATTATGTAAATCAAACCAAAATGTGAAGTCAGCATATGGTTTATTTATTTGGGTGTAGCATTCTCTTAACACAGATTTAGGATTAATCTACTGTATGAACTCGATGAATGTTCAGTAGCACCATTAAATCTGTCCTCTTGAGAAATAAAGTATAGTTAGTGTTGTGTACTGGGTTCGTTGCGCAGGAATGAAGACGAGGCGAGAGAGTTCAGCAAAGAGCATGGTTTATTTCTTGCAGGATCTGAACTAGAGAACAGGGCTGCAGCTGCAGCAATTTATACCTTGGCCCCTAGGCAGCGGCCAATAGGTTTGAAGCAACCTATTGCCGCCTAGGGGCAACCAATAGCAGCGCTGGAGATGGGTTGTCTGAGATTCTGGGAGCCATTAGCTAGCTCCCTGCTCTTGCAACCTACCAGCTGTTACCACATGGTGTTAACAAGCAAGCCCAATACATAACACCCCTCCCCCTTAGAATGAACAACACTATAGCAACAATAGTAATTACAGCAATACACTTTACAAGACGTAACACTGGTGTGAATAGGTTCCACTTAGCAACACAATAAAGTACTTACAACATTATAGCTCCATTGTTCATTACAATCTTGTAGGTCAGCATTAAATACAAGGTACATACAACATTATAGCTTTATTATTACAGACAAAATCTTTCAGATAAGCAGGAGGTTTGTGTGGCCTTGTGGAATGCCTGGGGGACCCAGGCACATCCTGGCCTACCAGCTTGCCCACCGGGCTGGGTAGACCAGTGTCTCTTAGTTCAAGTGATTCTGAGTGGCTTGGTGCTCTCTGGCTGGCCTTTCCAGGTTGGCCCACCCCAGAGTCAGTTTGTTCAGCAGAGTTAGCACATCAGCTGTAGCCATCAGGTTGGCTTTCTCCATCAGGGGACCCATGTTGCACTTCCAGGGTCTCCTCCTCTATGGCCAACTCCTCGTTGCTTGGGTTATGTGAGCCTACAGGGTCTGTGCATGGGCTGACTTGGCTGCTGGTTTGCGGACCTGAGTAAGGACTTATGACAAAGTCGTTGTTTTGTGGCCATTCAGAAAAATGCTTCCTAAGCTGATCTATGTGGCGCCGTACAACTCGCCCACTTTCCAGCCCCACTTCATAAGAGAGGAGTCTGACATTTTAGTAATTTTTCCAGGCACCTACAAATTCCCGTGCCCATAGTTCCTAGCCCACCCCCGTCGCCCACTTGCAGCCCCCTTGGGGGTTTTGGGCGTGAAGCTTCTGCTGCCACCCTATCTGGATGCAACCTGTCCAGTTTCATGATCAGTCGCCTCCCCCAGTGCAGTTCTGCTGGGCTTTTCCCTGTAGCCGTGCAGGGTGTGGAATGCTGGCAAAGTAAAAAATCTGCCAATCTGCGATGCCAGTTCCCAGTCACTATACACTTCAGTGACTCCTTTGTGGTCTGGACCATTCGTTCAGCTTGACCATTAGAAGAAGGGTGAAATGGGGCCAACGTTGCGTGCCTGATGAGGTTTGCTCTCAGGAATGCCTTAAATTCTGCCGCTGTAAATTGGGCTCAATTGTCAGATACTATGACATCTGGCAGCCCATGTGTGGCAAAGAATTTTCTAAGCACCTGGATGGTCCTAGCAGTAGTCATGTTAGCAACTGGAATTACTTCAAGCCATTTAGAGTGGCTGTTTACCACTACAAGGAAGAGCTGTTCCTGAAATGGTCCAGCGAAGTCTATGTGAATTCTAGACCAGGGAGTGTGAGCCTCCTCCCACCTGTGATTTGGAGCGTGCGGCATTTCAGGCCTTGATTGCTGGCATGTGTAACATCCATGCACCTGGGCTTCAATGGCCTTGTCTAAACCTGGCCATCATAAGTAAAGGTAAAGTTTCCCCTGCACATGCGTGCTAGTCGTTTCCGACTCTAGGGGCCGTTTCAAAGCCAAAGAGCCAGTGCTTGTCTGAGGACATCTCTGTGGTCATGGCCACCATAAGTAGCTTCTAGCTAAAGCTTTCATGTGGACAATACCTGGATGACCTTCATGTAGTGATTGTAAGACCCTGTTTCTTAGTGACGTGGGGACTATGACCCTGTTCCCCCATAAGATACAACCCTTGTGAGCTGATAGCTTGTGTCTTCTAATAAAATAACTCTGGAATTCAGGTCCTGGGCTTTTATACAGCCATCCTGTGTGTACCCAAGAAAGTACTCTACTTAGTGTCTTATCAGTTGCTGTTTCTGCAGCTATGTCCCCTGCGTGGAGAGGAAATTCTGGCAAGTCCTGGATGGACAATACATGGGCTGCTGGGGTCAGGTCTGGTTCGATTTGTAGCAGTGGAAGTTTGCTCAGGCCGTCTGCATGGCCATTTCTTTGCCGGGTTTGTGAATCAGCTTAAACATGTAAGCTGATAAAAAAATAGAGCATCTCAGCATTCTGGGGTATAATATGTGGGGTGTCTGTTTGTGTGTGGTGAATAACCCAAAAATGGTTTGTGGTCTGAAAAGACCATGAAATCCCTTCCATATAAGTAGTCATGGAATTTTTTAACTCCAGCTGCAATGGCCAATGCCTCTTTGTCAATTTGAATGTAATTACGCTCAGCAGAGGACAGTGTCCTTGAATTAAATGCAATGGGAACCTGGGTTCCATCTTTCTCTAAGTGATTCAAAACTGCCCCCACCCCATATGGGGATGCGTCACATGCTAAACAGACTGGTTTAGACTCTCTGAAATGAGTGATAGTGGAACTGACCGACAGAAGTGCCTTCAGATCCTGAAAACTTTTTTCATGAATGCTGGTTCATTTCCAAGAAGCTTTTTTTATCTAACAGCCTGTGAAGTGGCTCTGCCACTGTGGGCTTGTTAGGAAGGAATGCGTGGTAGAAGTTGAGGAGGCCCAAGAATGCTTGCAGCTCTCCTTTTGTTTTAGGGCTAGGTGCTATCTGAATGGCCTTTACTTTGGACTCAGCTGGGTGGATGCCATGGCATCAATGTGAAAACCCAAAAATTCAGTTGAGGGAACCCCAATTCTGCATTTGCTCTTTTTTAGTTTAAGGCCTGCTTCAAGCAGCCTCTGCGAGATGGCTCTGAGCCTCCTTGCTAGCACTTCTGTGGATTCTCTGGCAATAAGCACGTCATCAAAATAGGGGAAAACCCCTGGGATGCCTTTGAGTGTGCATTCCATGATTCCCTGAAAAATGCCCGGGGCTACACTGACCCCAAATTGCAAGCGCTTTACTCTTTAAAGCCCCCCTATGGGTCACAATTGTCTGTTCTGCGGCCGTGGTCTCAACAGGTAGTTTCTGATAGGCCTGCGCCAAATCTAATTTTGCAAAAGTGGTGCCACCCTGCAAAGATGCCAGGATGTGGCTCACCACTGGGACTGGGTATGTGTGCTGTTTAAGGGCCCAGTTAATTGTACATTTGTAAGGTAAAGGTAAAGTTTCCCCCGCACATGTGTGCTAGTCATTTCCAACTCTAGGGGCCAGTGCACATCTCCATTTCAAAGCCGAAGAGCCAGCACTTGCCCGAGGACGAGTCCGTGGTCATGTGGCCGGCATGACTAGCTGCAAAGGCTCACAGAACACTGTTACCTTCCCACCATAGTGGTCCTTATTTTTCTACTTGCATTTTTACATGCTTTCGAACTGCTAGGTTGGCAGAAGCTAGGACGAGTAACAGGCACTCACTCTGTTACGCGGCACTTGGGATTCGACCTGCCAAACTGCCGATCTTCTGATTGACAAGCTCAGTGTCCTAACCCACTGAGCCACCGTGTCCATTTGTACATTTGCAGTCTGCGCATATTCTGACTTCCCCATTGGCTTTAAGTGGTGTTACACTCCCCACCATCTACTGGTTGCAACACTCCCTGTTCCACAAACCTGTCTAGTTCCATGTCAATTTTGTTCTTGAGGGCAAAGGGGACCCTGCGAGGTTTAATCCTGATGGGAACCACGTTTGGGTCTAATTTAAATGCTATTGGTGGGCCTATGTAAGTTCCTAGGGCTGAATCAAATACGTCTGTGAAGTCCTCGCAGACTGATGCTAGACTCACAATTTGTGTCCATTTGATACCGGATGCCTAGTGCATCAAACCAATTGAGCCCAATTAGGATCATTCTCTGGCCCCCTACTACAACAACATCCAGGTGCCCTGAAAACCCCTTAAATTTAACGGCCAAGGTGGCTTCACCCTTGACTACAACTTTTGCGTTTTGGAAATCTGTTAAAAGTATGTCAGAGGGCCTCAGCTTGGCCCATCTCCTACTGCGACTGCACCCGGAATTAAATGTGTCCAGAGAAATAATGAAAATGGTGGAGCCTGTGTCCAGCTCCACCTTACAGGGGACCCCTTTCAACTCCACCTGGAGCTTATACTTGGGTTTAAGAGGGCATCAGGCCCCAGTGTGACATACACTTTGGAGGCTTGAGAAAAGAGCATGGTTTATTTCTTGCAGGATCTGAACTAGAGAACAGGGCTGCAGCTGCAGCAATTTATACCTTGGCCCCTAGTAGGCGGCCAATAGTTTGAAGCAACCTATTGCTGCCTAGGGGCAACCAATAGCAGCACTGGAGACGGGTTGTCTGAAATGCTGGGAGCCATTAGCTAGCTCTCTGCTCTCACATCCTACCAGCCATTACCACGTGGTGTTAACAAGCAAGCCCAATACATAACAGTTAGGACTGCCAAGGCTGACAGTCCTAGCTGGTATAAACCTTTCTTATGAACAATTACATGTGCAGAACCTACTGCTGAGCTGAAAGTCCTGGAGATGGGGGTCTGTTTGTCAAAAGCCAAATAACCTATGACAAGAAATTTGATTTGATGGTGATCTTTCTTAGAATAGCATATTAACGACCACTCAGCTCCTAGCTTGTCCTGGATTGAACTGTATCAGGTGAGAAATTGTTATAATTTGCCACAAGAAGCCCATGTCTGCATTCTTGCATATTAGAAATAATCAAGCTATCTACTCCCAGAGTGACTTCTACTTCTTATTCAAACAATTAGAAGGGCTTTTTGCCAAATAAGCTTGTCCAGCATTGCATCTCCAAGCTTTTCCTTTACTGAAGCTGTACAAGCATTATTCTTTCTTTTTTTTATAAACAGTCTGAGTAGATAAGCATTCTCTCTGAGCTCTGGATATATGATCTGATCTGAGGTTTGTTTAACTGTGGTTTATGCAGGGGTAAGCAATTCCCACCATCTATCACCACTGCTATGAGTTCTGTTCAGGAAGATTTGGAATGTCACAGGTTGTCACAGGCCATCAACTGAGTAAGCCACAATGGCTTTGTTTGCAGAACACAGCTAGACCACTATTCTAAAATTCTGAATGTGAGTTGGATGACCCATGTCTAGATTTAAAGCAGGAGGGTGAGTCTACGCAGGAGATAAAAGCCACAAAGTCACATTCAATTTTATTTTCTCGATCCTTATTATGTTTTGGATAGTGTCCCATGAGGCTTAACATGTTTAATTTGAGCAAAATTTACTTTGCTACTGCAAGCACAGAAATAGTACAAAGGAACCAGAGACCTGGAACTTGCCCTGAAACAACTCTTGTGTTATATTTGTTCTGGCTTTCCTGTTTGGATTCTGGGATCCATAAGTCTCTCATCAAATCTAAATTCCTCAAGATTTTTTTTTTCCTGCCACATCTGTGATAATCAGGTATGATGCACCCACCACGGAGTCTTGGCTCAAATCTATACACGTCACACTAAATTTTGAAAGAACAGAGTATCAGCTGTAGAAGTATGCTACCAGAAAGTTCAAAGTAGAGTTGTAAATGGAAAATAAACATTGCAGAGTGGTGAGAATCAAGGAGGAAGGGTTCTGATTATCAAAATCAAAGCACTTGTGCAGTTTAAACTGGTGTGATTCATGTGTACTATAGAACTGGTACTGTTGATGACTGGGTTAACCCTTACTTTTTCACAACATGGTACTTTATTGTCAGCCTCGGGATTTGATTTGACAATGGGAAGTTGGTAGGTGAAGGGAATGATGCAAAAGGAGGTCAGTATGAAAATATCTACACTGTTTGATCTAAGGAAGCAACCATGTCTTATAGCTTTGCTTTTCTGTGGGGTGAGGTGGTGAAGCTTATTTATTTTATTTATTTATTTTTATTTTAATCCCATTTATATCCCGCCCTTCTCCGAAGACTCAGGGCTGCTTACAATCTAAGCACAAATCAAATGTGCTTAGCAATAGCCTTCATTCTATGTATATGCCTGCTTATTAGGGCTTTCGCCCCCCCCCCACCCCCCAGTGGTATTATTACAAAGTCAGCTTATTGCCCCCAACAATCTGGGTCCTCATTTTACCTACCTCGGAAGGATGGAAGGCTGAGTCAACCTTGAGCCTGGTGGGATGCGAACCTGCACTAATTGCAGGCAGCTGGTGTTACTTAAGGAGGCATTAGCCCATTGCTCCACCAAGGCTTTTGAAGCTTAGCTTCAAAAGTGCATTGGATTCTCCCATGCAAAACACTGCACACTCTCCAAGGTTCAGTTTTAAGAAAACACCCATAGTATAGGCTAACAATAGAAGAAGGCAAAGAAGGATGTGTGAGAGTTTTGCCGACTGTTCATGAGTACTCTATGCCTTTAATAAGGAGTGTCTGTGTAAATAAAGCTCAGTTGCTGCAGCAATGATACTTAGGTTTTGCTCAAGAATAATCACTCAACACAGAAGATATTCAATATAAAATGGGACAAGGATCAGATGACAGAATTAGCTATTATCCTCATACACACAGACACCAAAATAAGTAACTGATTTTTTCATCGTGTTTCTTTGAGATAAGCCTCCATCCTTGTTTTCCCACCACTGCTTCTTCAAAAAAAAAAGCACACTAAAAAAGATAGCATCATTGTCTATGGCTTTGTGTGGAAAATGAGACATGGTACATACTTTCATTATTTTATTTTATTTTTATTTTTGCACAACACTCTTTTTATTAATGCATTCAGTCCACAGACAATTTAATGTTTATGTCTATTAGTCAAATAATGGAGAGAAATCATAAAAGCCCATCTGATTCTCTGTGCAGATAGTCAATTTCTCAGCCCGTTGTGTCTTTAATACCACCTATCAACTGTTGTGCTCTTTATATTCCCTTTTAATATCAGATTTCACCCAGCAGTCTAGACTGAAACAAGTCAGGGAAATTTCCCTAAGGAGAAATTTCTTGACGGTGAGAACAATTAATCAGTGAAATGACTTGCCTTCAGAAGTTGTGGGTGCTTTTTAAAAATTAGAGGTTTTTAAGAAGAGATTGGACAACTATTTGTCTGAAATGGCATAGAGTTTCCTGCTTGCACAGAGGGTTGGACTAGAAGACCTCTAAGGTCCCTTCTGACTCTTTTATTTTGTTTTGCTATTAAATGCTCAAGAAATCCAACTACTTTTGATTTGATTGATAAATTAGAGAAACTGAAGAAATCCAGCAACTTTTAATGGGCAATTTTAATTAAGAAAATATATGAGGCTATGCAATTTAATGCTTATTTTATTTTGTTCTGTAGTTTTTCAAGAGCAAGCCCTATATATAGAAGAAATACTCGAGCAATTTTTTCCCCCTCTTTCTTGTTTCCTGTCTATCTCATGGGGTCCCTAGTTCCCTATTTTGTGCATGAGGGCTGGTTTCCATCTGTTTCTTGCTCATATGTACAGTGCTCAGATTTGCTATTATCTGTAGGAAATTTCACATGTTGCACCCAACTTTCCAAAACTCACAGTGAAATTCAAACATACAAGCAAAAGGGAAAAAACCTCACAAACTCATATAGATAGGCACAGTTTTCCCAAAACTATATTTAAGAATATGAATAATATATTAACCAGTGTTCACATAAAATATCTTAAGGTTTCATACTGGGTTTAGTGACATCGAAAGTTAGCACATCAGGAAAAAAGGATTATTAGTTAAATCAGATTTAAACGGGAAGGGTTTTTGACAGGGCACAGGCAGGCAGATGTTCTTGGGACAGATGCTTTTCCTCAACATCTGAATGCATTTTAAGGCTCATTAGATTCACAAAGAAACCATTGGGCAAAAATGGGTGGTAGGAAAATTACTGAGCTGGAATAAAATAATAAATAATAAAATAATAAAAATAATAAAACAAGACTTTATTCCAATGTCTTGGAATTTAAGCTCCCATATACTGATTTGTGGCATGATCGGATAATGTCATTTGAGTAGGAAACTATGAAAAAGATGATATACTATGTGCATATGGAGCATATCTGGCAAGCATTCCATAAAGAACACAAGGTCTTTCTAAGCTCTCTACTGATATGATCAAAATTTAATAATGAGGAGCTCAGAGTATAGATTTTCCTGCAACAAGAAGATGGGAATATATTTCGTACATTGGGTGCTGCCTCTGAAAATACTTTTCTGTTTATAATTTTAACTCTGAAAATCTCAGCACATGTAACAGTTTCATTCTCAAGCCACAGAAGCTGCTTCTAAGCATTTATTAGCAGATTGGGACTGGAACATTATAATCAATTTCTCACCAAGGATATGAAATGGCTTAACTATATCTTCCTGCTTAACTACATCTTTCCTCTGGACGAAAAGTCCCCAAAGATTCAGGGAGCTGTTACTCTGTGGCACAGTTTACTTCAGCAGAAGCAGATGTTTCCAGTTCATAATTATTTTGAAAATGCAAATCAGTTTTTGAGTGACTAGCTCCTCTTCCGCTGGGAGTAATGGTATTATTGATGGTGTAATAAACACTAGATTAACATACATAATCTTGAAACCCCGTGTGCCTTTTCTGCTCATAGTCTAACTCAGGCTTTGCAAGGAATAAGGAGAATTATTTCATGCATTGTAGCGGTTTTGTTAAGCCACATAAAGATTCTTCAGGAAAAGTTGCACTCTTCAATCGGTGCATCCTCAAAGATATGACAACTACTTGCTCAATTAAAATATTTCTCAAGATCTGTTGCGACAAAGATAAATCACTGTCAGAAATGAGAGAAATGAAACAGCAAATTTTGTTGTTATGATACTATTGATCTTGACTTTCCAAAGTGTTCCATGATGTAACAATAATGTACCATTTGTGAGCACTTCAGGCCAAATTAAAAATGCTTTCTTGTTCTTTTCTGTTCTGTCCCTCTTGTACTGCTTTGCTATCTCCTTTTATATATTTTCATTTATCCTATTGATGAATTGTGCATGGCTGTTGAAAAGTTCTGTTAGGCTTGACTGAGAATGGCTTTTCTAGAGATATAAACGTGTTTAAAATATTTTATTTATTTATTTATTTAGATTTATATACCGCCCTTTCCCGAAGGACTCAGGGCGGTTTACAGGATATTTAAAAGAAAATCAATACAAAAGTTAAAACAAATTAAAAAAGATTAAATGAAACCCTGAGAGAAAATAAAAACCCAGTTAAAATTAAAAATTAAAAAATTCTCAGCCTGGGCCAGAGAGCTCGAAGAGCCAGGTCTTCAGGTCCCGGCGGAATGAACGGAGGTCGGGGGCAGTCCTAAGCTCTGCGGGCAGCTGGTTCCAAAGGGCAGGCGCGCCCACTGAAAAGGCCCTACCTCTCGGTGTTACCCGCCGGCAATCTTTAACTGGCGGCACCCTGAGAAGACCCTCCCTGTGGGAGCGCACTGGACGAAGGGACCTTGATGCTGGCAGCAGGTGTTCCCTCAAATATCCCGGACCCTCGCCATTTAGGGCTTTATAGGTCATCACCAGCACCTTGAATCTCACCCGAAGGGCAACCGGAAGCCAATGCAGCTCACGGAGTAGGGGTATTACATGGGAGTATTGGGAGACCCCCATCACAACTCGCGCAGCTGCATTCTGCACCAGCTGAAGCCTCCAGGTCGTCCTCAAGGGCAGCCCCATGTAGAGAGCATTGCAGTAGTCTAAACGGGAGGTCACGAGCACATGAGTGACTGTGCATAGGGCATCTCGGTCCAGGTAGGGTCGCAACTTGCGCACCAGGCGAACCTGGGCAAAAGCCCCCCCTGGTCATGGCTCCTATATGATCTTCAAATTTGAGCCGCGAATCCAGGAGGACGCCCAAGTTGCAAGCCCTATCAACGGGGGGTAACCCCTCACCCCCCATTGTTAGAGATGGAATAGTCTGGTTGACCCAAGATGCCGGTATGCACAGCCACTCAGTCTTGGCAGGATTGAGACGAAGCCTGTTTCTCCCCATCCAGACCCAGACCGCTTCCAGGCAACGGGACATCACGACGAGGGCATCACTGGGTTGGTTCGGGGTGGAGAAAAAAAGTTGGGTATCATCAGCGTACTGATGATACCCTACCCCGAAACCATGAATGCTCTCGCCCAGTGGCTTCATATAGATGTTGAACAGGAGGGGGGAGAGAACCAACCCCTGAGGAACTCCACAAACGAGAGGCCTCGGGGCGGACCTCTGCCCTTCAGTCAACACTGACTGCGAGCAGCCCAGGAGATAGGAGGAGAACCACCACAAAACAGTGCCTCCCACTCCCAACCTCCTGAGACGCCGCAGTAGGATACCATGATTGATGGTATCGAAAGCCGCTGAGAGATCTAATAGGACTAGGACAGAGGAACAACCCCTGTCCCGAGCCCGCCAGAGATCATTCACCAGCGCGACCAATACCATCTCCGTGTTGTGCCCAGGCCTGAAACCTGATTGGTACGGGTCCAGATAATCAGTTTCCTCCAGGAACAGAGGAAGCTGATGCGCTACCACACTCTCAACAACTTTCGCCAGAAAGCGGAGGTTGGAGACCGGACGGTAGTTATTTAAAACAGCTGGGTCCAGAGCAGGCTTCGTGAGGAGGGGTCTCACCACAAATATGCACTATACCTTAGCCTAGGCTCATTAGGCATTGTATGTTCTTCATATCACAATATTTTTTTAAAAATTATTATTATTCAATTCAAAGTAAAGTTACTTCCTCTGACTCCAGATTGACTATCTTCATAGGTATATGCTGTGTCATAAACTTACTTTCTTTGTTAAACCACTTTCTATCTAATTTCAAGAAATGTATACTTAACATGTGTGTTAAAGGTAAAGGTAAAGGTTCCCCCGCACATGCGTGCTAGTCGTTTCCAACTCTAGGGGCCGGTGCTCATCTCCGTTTCAAAGCCGAAGAGCCAGCGCTTGTCCGAGGACTTCTCCGTGGTCATGTGGCTGGCATGACTAGACGCCAAAGGCGCACGGAACGCTGTTACCTTCCCACCGTAGTGGTCCCTATTTTCTACTTGCATTTTTACATGCTTTCGAACTGCTAGGTGGGCAGAAGCTGGGACGAGTAACAGGCGCTCACTCTGCTACGCGGCACTCGGGATTCGACCCGCCAAACTGCCGACCTTCTGATCGACAAGTGGGGAAAAAAATTAAGATCCAGCTTGTGATCTGATGATTTCTTTTAAACATAAGGGCCAATTTGGACAACTCGACAGTCTTATGATATATTGTAATGGGGGTAAGTGAATCTTGAATTTATTTTCCTCTGTTCCTCAGTGCAAAGAAGGAAATTGGGAAAACTCACCTTGTACACACAATGAAAGAATGGATGCAAAAAGTGATGCAGTTAGCAGGGATGACAAAATTAACTATTTTAATAAAAAGAAAAGAATATATTTGGTATTGTTTCTATCCGGAAACTGTGTGTTCCAGACTTTGTGTTTGAGACAAAAGAAAAAAAGAAAAAGAAATTCTGCCTTTGGGATTTGCTGATTAGATTAGTTTATTGTTAGAGAAATGGCTAGTGTTTACTAACTATATAAAGTTGAGACTGTAATTTTACTTTATATTTTACTGGGCTAAAAAAATGTTGGAAATCAATTCTTTTTTCCCCCTTTGTCATACACTTCTTTCCTTTCCTTTCCAATTTCCCTACTATCTTTATTTTCATTTATATTTTATATTAAGATTATTTAAAAAGATTAAAAAAGAAAAGCTCACCTTGGTAATTAATTACTGTTCTGGTTTTGTGAAAAAAAGAGGTTAAACATTAAATTATGAAGCTGGCTTCCTTAATAATGAAGCTTGCTTCCTTAATAAAGAAGCTATAATTAGAATAATCATTGTTTCAGTTTCAGATTATTCATACTTTAGGGTTTGGATATAAAACTAAGATCTGGCTTATCAAAAATAAAAGTGCCAAATAAGGGTAGTTGAGGAATAGGGTAGGTAAAGGTAAAGGTTCCCCCGCACATGCGTGCTAGTCGTTTCCGACTCTAGGGGCCGGTGCTCATCTCCGTTTCATAGCCGAAGAGCCAGCGCTTGTCCGAGGACGTCTCCGTGGTCATGTGGCCGGCATGACTAGACGCCAAAGGCGCACGGAACGCTGTTACCTTCCCACCGGAGTGGTCCCTATTTTTCTACTTGCATTTTTACGTGCTTTCGAACTGCTAGGTGGGCAGAAGCTGGGACGAGTAACAGGCGCTCACTCTGCTACGCGGCACTCGGGATTCGACCCGCCAAACTGCCGACCTTCAGATCGACAAGCTCAGCGTCCTAACCCACTGAGCCACCGCGTCCCCGGTAGGAATAGGGTAGATGATATCAAAAATGCAAGTGGACTGGGTGACAGAAGCCCAGCTTTTTATGTTTGTGTCGTATTGTAGTGCATATTATGTTGAGTTGAACCCACCATATTGATATCTTCAATGATGCTTCTGGCTTCCAATTTCTCTAAATTGCACTACCAGTGCTGATGAATGGGCAGACATGGTGGTCTGATCTCCTGATTACAAATTGTAATTCATTCTGACATCTGAATAAGTTAAATGAAATGATGAGCAAAGATTAAAAATGGATGCATTTCCTTTTCTTTGGTGCAACCTCTACCCTACCCTCCTTGGATAGTGCCATTTTCTGAATGCTAAAGTGTTTTCTTTCCTGGGCTAAATTCCAAAGGACTATGTTGTGCAAAAATCAGTTTAAAGAGATATGTGTTTCTTATTATTGTTAATCAATATAATAGGATGTGAAACTGTATTATCTGAACCAGTAGAATAAAGTGACCTTGTATGTGATCTTTTTCTTTTCTTTGTGTCGAATTATGCCTAAATCTCATTTTAGTGGAGAAGGCACCTATCAGAACATGATAAATAATTCACTGTTTTATAGGAACTCATGTAAGGATGGATTGAAAGGAAGACAATGAAGCCTTGCTTCATTATTGCAGGAAATTGTACTATATTGGATATAACATTCCTTTGCAGTCTGACATTTAGGCCTTTCCTGCTGGGTTCCAAATAGAAGGTAGATTTGTAATTTGGTATTCTACTATTCTGCCATGTTGATTCCACCTCTGTTCTCACTATTTATAAACAGACCTTAAGTGAACAAACTCCTTCTTACTTGAATTCTTATGTCACAGCGTCTTTCAGGGGAAAAATATTAGCAGAGTTTGTTGGTTTTCTGTGTAACTGGCCCATTCCTTTGGTTCCTTTATCACTAGCTGGCAGTCTTTACTCACAACTGGAGGGCAACAAACCCCTCACTCTTGCTTTAGAAGATTTACATTGTAAGGACCTCTGCACACACCAGCAAGCAAAGATATAACTCAGTTTGTTCTGCCTTCTGGAGTAATTTAACCACACTAGAATCTTTCCTTAGACCCAACAGCTGCTTGTTATAAGCTTTATACTATAGTATAATCTGTTGTAAGGGACGCGGTGGCTCAGTGGGTTAGGACGCTGAGCTTGTCGATCAGAAGGTAGGCAGTTTGGCGGGTCAAATCTCGAGTGCCGCGTAACAGAGTGAGCGCCTGTTACTCGTCCCAGCTTCTGCCAAACTAGCAGTTCGAAAGCACGTAAAAATGCAAGTAGAAAAATAGGGACCACTCCGGTGGGAAGGTAACAGCGTTCCGTGCGCCTTTGGTGTCTAGTCATGCTGGCCACATGACCACAGAGACATCCTCGGACAAGTGCTGGCTCTTCGGCTTTGAAACTGAGATGAGCACCGGCCCCTAGAGTCGGAAACAACTAGCACGCATGTGCGGGGGAACCTTTACCTTTACCTATAATCTGTTGTGGCCATTTCTGGTGTCAAGGGAGTGAAATTGTTCATGATGACCCTTAGGTCTCCTTCAACTCTACCATTTTGATGTTTCTGCACTTGCAAAAACAAATGAAACCTTCCTAATTGATTCACATGCTTCATCCATTACCAACCGTGTACTTAATGCTTATTTTTTAATTGGGTTCCTGATATGAAACTCCCACCATGACTAATAAGTTAATATATTTATAAGTGATATAATTAGCCTTTAGTACATTCTGTACTCCCTCGACAAAATCATGCATATCATTTTTCTTCTTTTTTGAATTCAGAATTTTATTTATCAATTTCTTCAAAATCTGTGTCCATTTTTATGGCTCAGTAATACAATAATAATATAGTAACACAGGAATAATATAGTTGTTGACTTTTTTATCCATACAGTTAAAGTGTCCAGATTTGTTTTCAGTGACAATACTTCATATAAATTGCATCTGGTGAAAAGGAGAGCGCTTCTGAGTGCACAGAGAAGATTTAGTCCTATTAACAAACCAAGCCTATGCTCTAGCATACCTAAAAGTAATATTTAAGACTTGCTGTGAGGGCTGAATTTTGGAAAATTAATATTAATCTTACTGCTAAGAGCAGAAAACATAAAATCTATCAGGAAGAAGCCTGATGTGCTTTTTGTATGCATCTTTATTTGTTTGCCAATATTTGTATGCCACTTCCAAAAAGCAAATAAAGGCCTAAGTGAATGTGATCATTCAAACTAAATTATTTTTAAAACTCTTAAAAAGTTAAACATGTGTACAGACGTATGCAGGCTCTATGCATTCCTATACACCAGGGGTGTCAAACTCAATTTCATTGAGGGCCGCATCAGCATTGCGGTTGCCCTCAGGGGACTGGGTGGGTATGGCCTGGGTGGGTGTGGCCTACTGGGTGGGCGTGGCTAAAGTGCATATGGCCTACTGGGTGAGCATGGCCAGCTCTACATCGTTCGAATCAAGGGTGCCTATGGGGGCCTGGGCAGGAGTGGGACAGATCTGAGGGTCTCTGGCAGAAGGAGGGTCTCTGGGCCAGGGCCAAGGCAGTGGGGGCCGTTCCCTCACTGTTTCCAGGAAGGCTTCGCGGGCCGCATGAAACCACTTTGCGGGCCAGATCCGGCCCCCGGGCCTTGTGTTTGACATGTCTGCTATACACTCATACAAATACATTCATAGGCTTGAAACATGTACACACCTGAAAGCCAAATAAGAGGTTGGGAACAGGACAGAGAGGCAGAGAGCAAAGATACTGGAGAGGAGTGTGACAGAACAGTAGGACACAGCAGAGAGCGAGGGGACAGGATGGAGAGAGAAAAGAAAGGATGGAGCAAGAGGGTGCTATAGGGATAGAGATGAATAAGGCATCATGTAAACTGGGAGGGTAATGAGAGATACTGGAGGAAGCTTGCTTTTTGTGACTGCAGACCCAGAGCAACAAATCTCTGTGCTCTCACCTTATTTTTTTCTTAAGTTTCCTCTTCTTATTTTCCTACGCTATCCGAATGGGGTCTTAGCTCACTCCTCATCTGATAAAGAAACAATAATAACAAGAACAGATGGATGACCTGGCATCAGGGACTTTTTTATCTCAACTTTGGTTGCCTGGAAACACAAAAAGAAATGTGCTAAGCTTCTGTTGCCTGTTTGCCTGGGTCAGCTTTCCCACCAACTGCTACTGGGATAGCTGTTGGCTTATGAAAAAGGTATCAGAGAGCAGGTGGCAAATCAGTGTCCTAAACAAGGAATCTATTGCTGCAGTGGAATAAAACAGTGTAACAACAATAGTCCAACCACTATTATTTATGTCTGTGGTATTCCACTGCCTTATAGACAAGTATATTCCCTACCCTACAGGAATATAGTAAAATGCATCCTCTGATATTTACATTTTTTACTTGGTTGGCTTAAACAAGGAACTTCAATAAGTGTGCCCTCTATTGAAATTTTGACAATGTTTTAAGCCCATTAAGAATTTGACATTTAAGATAATGCCAATTAAAGGTTTTCTGTGCAGTAGAGATAACAATGCATTGGATTTTTCCTTAATGGCATGAATCAGATTGTTCTCTATTGAGCACAGTGCTGATGACATTGCTTTTATTGGAAAATGTGTTCCATCACTAGTGCGTTCAACCATAAGAGATCATAAGAGGGAAAATTATGACCTCCCATTTTTCATTCAGAACATTGACAGATTCCACCCACTTCTTTTTAATTCGGGTTCAGAGTAGTAAGCATGCAAACCAAGCTGATAATATATCATCAGGAAAAGAACTTTCAACAAATATATATATATATATATTTGTATTTATGTTAGAATTCAGATGTGCTGGCAAACCTGATAAGGTAAAGTTTTGTATCCATGGGTGCTAAGATAAGCTCTCATTAAAGCAAAGGGCTGATTTAAAATAATCTAGCATTACTGTTTGTCTATGAAGCGTTTTTGTATATTTTATTCTGAAATAATATTTTAAATGACCATGTTTGAGAACATGATAACAAAAGAAATTATTAAGGAGACAATTTATGATATGCAAAGAATTATGAAGCTATATCTTGCTATCACTGACCTATTAAAATTCAGTTTATCTAGTTTGTATAAGAACTTCAATCAAATAGTGAGATTAAAGAAATATATTTGTTCTAGAAGTCATGATGGCAAAAGGAACTTGAAGCTCAAGAACAAATATTATACTTTGGGTTTCAATTATGTTTATAAAATGGAAAAGTTGGAGATTACATTCCATTTGTTCTGAAAGGGTCTTTCTTATAAGGAATATGTAGCCTAGTTTTTCAAAAGACTATTAATATCATCTTGGCTTATTCCAATTTGCTTGTGATTTTCATGGATGCATGAAATATCTAATGTCTGACTTTGTTATATGGAGTAGGGACTTACATAGATTATTAGATTTGGACTATTCTATGTTATCTGACATACTATTTACTCTCTGTAGAGTTTTTCTTAATTGTCCTTGTTTATTATGTCTCCCCTCCCTCTCCAACATGTATGCCTCATGTCATTACAGCCCACTTCCCCCACTATTCCTTGATTATTATGTACGTATATTTAAAACACTTCAGTTGTTAGATTGCATTCTTACTATTCCTTTTTCCTTATTCCATTTATAAAATGCATTTCAAGCAAGAATTCTGAATTCTTTTGTTGCCATTTTCTGATAGATTTTTTATGCTACTGTCACAAGACAAGACATGCAAAGCAGGAAAAATTAATAATATATGGACTTTTGGGGTGTCCAAAAGGATTAGTAATGAGATTCTTAATATTCACAAACAGGGACCTGGTTTGCACATTTCTTCCTTCAAATGTCTGCATTATTTACTCCTCTTGCTCTTCCAGAATGTCTTCTAAAATTCCCCCATTTCTCTGAGCACTAATTTACATCAGTGGCTCTTCACTTAAATTAATTTGGAGTTGATCGAATAGCCTGACAAAGAGTGTGTGTAGTACATTTATATAGCCAAGATCTATGAACCAAGTAAGTTCTCTTTATAGATTAGACTGTATTTTGCAATCAATAGCTAAGCAAGCCATCGTAGAATACCAGAAATTAGTTTGTGATACAGATCATTGATTTTTTACAGTCATTATTAGTGGCAGTTCTAAAACACAGGTTGGGTTAAGGCTGAAATCCTATGACTAATAAGATGGGAATCAATCTCATTGAATACAATTGGATATATTTGCAAGTCAGTCAGCACAGAACCATTGCTTGCTAAAGCACAGCAGTTTAGATTTTAAAAATTATGTCTCTACATACTCTATACCTAGTTTTAGAAATTCATTACCTGAAGATGTGATAATGATATCTTTGATTATTTTATGAACAACATTTTGTCAATGGCAACTAACTAAAAAGAACATGCTTGTGAGCACCCATAACTATCTGTCTGACCATGATGTAAAGCAAGATGCAGGATAATGTGGGCTCTTGATCAAATATAGTTCAAATCTGTTAGTCAGTCTGGGCTATATTTCAATTCTTGGGAAAGTGGATAAACATTGAGATGCAGATGACCCTTTGTTGTATGTATTCTTTCCATCCAAATCAAGATAGATAATGTGGATGTAGGAAATTTATCTGGAAGCATAATGGAATGAATGAGAATCAATAAAGTGCAGCTGAAGTTGATAAGTTCAAGTACAATTGATGAAAATAGTAACCAGTGATCAGTTTGAGTTTCAGCATGCTTCTTGAAATTAAAAGTACTGAATTATTTATTTATTTATTTATTTTATTGGATTTATATACCGCCCCTCTCCCAAAGGACTCGGGGCAGTGTACAGGGCAGTTAAAACATGGTATACAAAGTTAAAAAATAAATTAAATTAAGTTAGCCCCAACAACACAAATTCTAAAATTTAAAATCCCAATCCCTCAGTCCAGGCCGGCAAGCTCAAATAACCAGGTTTTCAGGTCACGGCGAAAAGATCGAAGGTCGGGATCCATCCGGAGCTCAACAGGAAGCTGATTCCAGAGGGTGGGTGCTCCCACAGAGAATGCTTTCCCCCTGGGGGCCGCCAGCTGGCACTCCCTGGCCGACGGTACCCTGAGGAGGCCCTCTCTGTGGGAGCACACAGGACGATGGGAAGTTGACGCCGGCAGAAGGTGCTCCCGTAAATAATCCGGACCCATGTCATTTAGGGCTTTATAGGTCATCACCAGCACCTTGAATCTCACACGGAGGGCAACTGGAAGCCAATGCAGCTCGCGGAGCAGAGGTGTTACATGGGAGTATCGGGAGTTATAAATTATAACTTCCATCAGTATAAGTTTTCAAATAAAGATTGGACAACTATTTGTCTGGGATAGTCAGGACTCCTGGCCTGGACAATGGGCCAGATTAGAAGCTCACCAAAACACCTTCCAAACTTATGATTTTGTCATTCTGTGTATCAATTAATTACAGATATAACTTGTTGTAAATGAGCCTGCATTCTGTCTAAAGGAAGAGGTACATAACTTTATGACTGTCCCAGGTCATCTGTCAATAGAGGTATGAACAATTCAATAGCAAGGGTATTCACACCCAATTGGACTGGTATAATGAGTTTCTTTTTCTTCAAAAGAGATAAACAAGCTCAAGTAAAACTAATGCACAGGTCAGGAAACCACAGTGCAGACAGAACATGGGGAAACAGACTGGCTCCAGAGGGGCAAAGAAGTGAGGCAAAGCTTTATACTATCCCCTTATGCAACTTATATGTAGAATATATATTAATGGAAGTTAGTTTAGAAGAAGGACACAGTTGAAAAACAGGAGGAAGAAATATCAATAACTTGAATTATGGTGATGATAGCTGAAAATGCAAATGATCTGCAAACTCCACTAATGAAAGTCAAACAGCAGAGTAAATAACAGGGCTAAGATTAAATGTAAATGCCAAACTAATCAAAGAGGTATAGCAACCAGCATTAGAATTAACAATTAAGATCATGAAGTAACAGATAGCTTCTGTCTTTTAGGTTTAACTACCAACAGTAAAGGAATAGGCAAGCAAGAATTATGCCAGAGGCTAGCATTTGGTACAGCATTGAAGAAGGCCTTGAAAAACATATTCAGATCTGAACCTACTAAGATAAGAATCATGCAGGCAATGGTTTTCCCTGTGACATTTTATGGAAGCAGAAGTTGGACTTTAAAGAACCAGGATAGGAATAGTATTGACACCTTTGAACTTTGGTGTTGAAGAAGACTCTTGACAAACAACTGGACCATAGAACAAAGCAATTCAGAGTTCTCATTTGAGGCACAGCTAACTATGCTCAAATGATCACACTCCAGACATATTATCTGAGAATTTAGCTTTCTGGAGATGTCTGTATAAGGTTACAGCCACAGTTTGTGCACAGATGGGAGACCTAAAAGATCAGATTGTGTACAGATCTTCCTCGAGAAAAATCTATGTAATTACTAACAGTTGATCAATTTTATGAAATATAATCAACCAACCAAGTAATTAGTCAATCAGTCAAAAGTCTGAAATAATATCCGAACATTTCTTCCAAAAGGAAAAAAATATCACATTCTGTTTAGTGATGGGAAATATTCTGCACAATACTCCTAGCAGCCAGCACTGACAAGAAGTCCTTCTTATACAAAATTCTGTTTATATCTTGCAACATTGAGCAGTCTTTTTATTATATGGTTCAGTGGGCTTGAATTCTTAACATAATATAGCAAATGTCAAAAGTAAAAAATGTTTTCTCTGACAACAGGATTTTATTCTCAAATTCTAATATAATATTTCCTTTCCTTACAAATACACCCGGGGTTCTTTTAATGAAAAAAGCAATGCAGCCAGTTTGCACGCACATCTGGGATGCAAATCTATATCTAGAGGCTAAATTGCAGTCAAAAACTATCTATTCAATGTATTTTCAGCCAACACATGATAATCCCAGCTATATGTGATCACTTGGTGATTAAGAGAACCCCAAATTAAGGTTGAGCTCCAGAAAACTCACAGGCTGCCTCTGGGTCAGTCTTCAACTCAAACAATCACCCAGATTTTCTATAGTGGGGATAAAATAAAGGAGACTTCAGGAAGTCATCCTGAGGAAAGTCAAAATGTAAAATAATACCAGTGAGGCATCCTTCTAAAAATATTGGGTAGTATTAGGGCATCAACTCAACTGAAATATAAATAATATCAAATTCAATGCAGTTAACATTAAATGTTTGCTCTCATATCATGCATTTTATACTTGTCTCTCTTTTGTGACAACCTTTGGAAGTCTGGGGTCTGTATTCAAAATTGTGGGGGCTAGCAGTGCCTGAGGCATAATGTAAAGCTGACATGCCTTAATTCAGGATTTCCCAACCTGTGAAATTTCTAGCTGGCTGGATTTCAACTCCCAGAATTCTTAGGAACGGTAACCCTGACTGAGGAATTTTGGGAGTTGAAGTCCACATAAGTAGAAGTTGGGAAACACTGCCTTAATGAACCCTAATCCATTTAGCTGTTGTAAATATCATGTTCTTTCTCTTTGGGGGGGGGGGGTTGTTTTGGTATTTTTGTCTAGAAGTAGTCAGCAGACTTTTTAAAAAAATCATACCCCAAGAGCCAACTGAACCACAATGAAGTGCAAGGTGATAAGTTAGGCTTTGGAGTTTAATAGCCTGTCACCCTAAATAAACCAGGCATAATGTTGTTTTGACCTTCCCCATTCACCCTGTTGTATCTGAACATTCCTTCCTCAAGACTGAATATATTCTTTCATTGTTTCCTGAAGCTTTAAAAAAAAATCTATTATCTTTTAAGCATAGACTGAAGAAATTGATTCTACCCCTTTCCAGTTTTATTTTTTCACATAACAAATTTGATATAGCCTTACCCGCTGTGTTTAAGGTCAATAAAAATGTAGATTATGAATTTTGATGCAGTGCTGACTTCAAATATTTTTGAAGGTTTCTCATTAGTGTTCTGTAAAGCACTGCAGTATGCCTGAATCAGAGTATACTTTTACATCCTCAAATATACTAAAGTCTAAGAAAGGAAAAAGAGCAAGCCAATCTATTTTTACTTTTCAAAAAATCAAACATGTATTTTATGAGCTAACATAGTTTTGATAAGGAGCAAATTTTCTAGTGGTTATATAAATACGTTATTTATCAGGTGCAGTGGAATCTGAATGTGTGTATTTGAATGTTCTATTTTATGAGATTAGTACAAATAATTTAAGAATTTTTATTGGTGCTCAGCTAAGCAGCATTTGTCGATTAAGTTGGGGAAAAAAGGTATTTTAAAATTAAGTCTCAGTGAATTCATCCTCACATTTCTGCTAACTTAGGCACAAAAGCTAATGAACATTTTTTATTATGTGTCCTCCTGCTGTTGCTTTGCTGTCACCCCAAGCCTACCACATTATGGCCACTTCATCCTATGGTGGGCTTCCTTCCTTCCTTCTGATTGCAGATCATCTGGTGAATATTTTGGTTTGGGACACAGGAGAGGACAGACTGCTGGCCTCCACAGAGGCACCTGCCTGAGTAACACCTGACTGACACTTTCTGAAGATGTTCCCTGGTCTTAGGTCCTACTTAGTCTCCTCACCTATGCAAATTGAACGTTCTTTTGAGAATGTGCTAGACCTGGGTTCTACAGAAGGCCATTTGAAACCAGGAGAGAGAGACCAGGGCTGATGCTGTCAGCTCCCATACTTTGCCTCTTGTTGAATTTACCACACAAGAGGAGGCTTCAGCAAGGTGATGTGTCACTCAAGATTTGTGTGGGAATTTACCACTTGAAAGATGGGCTACAACTAATTTGAGGGAGAGATCTTCATTCCACCTAATTGCTGTTTATAAGTTCAACTACTCATTGAAAATGAGTATTGGGGAGGGAGAGAGAGAGAGAGAGAGAGAGAGAGAGAGAGAGAGAGAGAGAGAGAGAGAGAGTGAGTTTGGTCTGGTGGCTAAGGCAGGAGACTATGAATTCCAGTCCCTCAGGCACTTTCTCTCAGCCCAACCCAGCTCTCAGGGTTGTTGTTTTTGTGGGGGGAAATAGAAAGAGGAAAGAGTATTATGTACATTCTCCACCTTGAGTTACTTATGAAGTAATAAAGGTGG
The DNA here is from genome assembly GCA_024449315.1 of Daboia siamensis. Lineage (NCBI taxonomy): Eukaryota > Metazoa > Chordata > Lepidosauria > Squamata > Viperidae > Daboia > Daboia siamensis. Next base: position 3,263,023 of record JAKJMR010000009.1, on the reverse strand, counting down.
TATAAAACTCTAATAAACAAACAAACAAACACTTGCACACAAAGCAGCACTAGAATAGTTCCCTTTAACTTTACCTCACTCCCTTCCTCTTATCCTATGACCTATCAGCTAGGCTATTTCAGGACATGGATTAAATAGATTTTTGGAAGAGTGCTCACATATTCAGGAGTAGACTGATCCTGCAAGAGGGTAGACTAGCCATTCTAAGCATCTCTGTACACTGATGCGTTCTTTCCCTGCCAGACATAAAGAAGAATGATTGATGCTTATTTTTCTTGCCAGCAGGTGATGCTAGTTGGGAAAAGAAACAACATCAAGGGAATCCAACAATTGCTTTTCTTTAGCTTGTTCTGTGTTAAAACTGAAAGGACAGCACCATTTGCCAGGCTCATTTTTGAAAGACAGGGATCGGCAATTTAGGATAAAATACCTATTCTAAAGAAAAACATCAATCCTTCATTCTCAGCACTATTTGATGCCACAAGTTATTAATCATAATGTTACAGTTACAGTAGTGAGCTTGAATATATTTGGGTTAGGGTTTCACATCTACACATTTTGATTAAAACCAACATTGGGTGACTAATTCCTTCAATTGTTTAAGTAACCTCAGCCCAAAACAAGAAAAATTTAAAACAGAAAAATTTAAAACAGAAAGAGCATCCCATTTCTTTTTCTTCCTTCTCCTTAAAGTTTCTCTCTTCTAAACCACCGTGAACCCAGAAAGAAGATGTACTATATTTTCCCTCGCTGTTCCCTGGCAGAGATGGAGTGATCAGATAATGGAAAGAATTCCTGGTTTCATTTTCCATCCCTATACAATAATTTTGAAAAATAGATAGATCAATCTAACTGCACATTAATTTTTCATGCTTTTACATATTGTGACTTTGTGCTGCCGATCCTTAACAGATAAAAAAACATTGTACTTTCATCCCACTGAAATCCATGATTATTTTTTCAAGGCCATAAAAAACCAGTTGTGATCATCCCAGTGACACTAACCATCTTCTACATATGCTTAGCACATCCACACTTTACCTTTATAGAAAATGAAGGTGGTTTTAGAAGCTTTGAGGTATAAGACCAAATAGTGTGGAATATTGGGGTTCTGTGTTGGTGGAGCTGCATTCATGAGATTAGAAAGAGCTGCTGCATTTCACCCAAGAATGTGAAGCTCTATGTCTTACGGAAAGAAGAGACCGAAGAGAAAATGTGGTTCAATGCATCTAAAGGCTGTTGTTCAAAAAGTTCTGAAGTTCTTAGTGGAGTTCCCAAAGTTCCAGAAGAACTCCAGAAATTCTCCAGTGGACTCCAGCTTCAGAGGAATGGTAAGAGATAAGAGCAGAAATTCAGGAATCAAATTTCTGTCTGCTTTTTTGGCTTGACTCATCTACCCACCCATCCACCCATTTATTGCTTAGTGTATAAGGAAGCTACTGAAGAGCCTTAACTAATAACAGGCAGAAAGGAAGGAGGGAGTAGTTTGCCCAAAGTTGCCTAGTAACAGCAGAGATGAAAATTAGAGATAAGCAAGTCAGAAGTATAACAGACGGGACAGAAACATGACAACGAATATAAACCTGCTACATTAACAGGGCTGTGGTATATAAGAAACAAAAATCTTAGAGATTAAGAAATAAATGATTTTTCTAACTTGGAGGCTGTAATGGCATGTGGGAGTCACCTTGGGAGACAGGAGGAAGAACTGTGGACAAGACAACCAGCACATAAAAGAAGTCTCAGTCCACAGGAGAGAATACTTTTAGTCTTGCAAGATTCTGTTAACTTGCCTATTCAATAAAGTTGGAGAAAGAGGAGGCTCCCTTAGCAATTCAGGGTCTTCACCCTGGCTCAGAGCCCACCGAGTTCAAAACCTGAATGTTGGTGTTTTCTAAAATTGGGCAATTATTATACTTTACTTTCACTAGCATGCATCCTGTTGAAATAGTAATTGTACATTTCTGACATCCATTTTGAATGCAAATGCCGTAGAAACAAAGCCAATAATGCACAACTGTGAAATGACAACTTTGCACTCTGGGAGTAGATGAGGTTAGCGGATAAAGAGAAATGTTTATTCAGCAATGATGTTAGGATTTGTCTCACAGACGCAGATACCAACATTGAGACAATCACCGTATTTATAACTATGCACAGCACCATACATCCAGTTCTCATTGATTTAATGTGTGCTTTTGTCTGATGTGGTTAAGCTTTTCATTTTTTGCACATATAAAGGAACTTGGTTTTATATTGTCTTTTAAAAGGCTGACTGGCCATTTCTTCATTTTAGAATATCCTGACATGCATGCTGATTTATTAACTTGATTCCATTGTATATGACCTATCTCTTGACAGATAATGTTTGTCCTTATCCAATATTCTGTTTTCAACAATTACATTCACTGTAGTTTAGAAGATTTTAATTCCAGTCTGGCTTAAATTTTATTCACAAAGCTGTTTTTTTTTTAACTAATGAAAGGTGATTTGATTGGAAGTTGTTTGTATCTAATTCTTTGGGTCTCTGATCATAAGAACATAGAACCCTCTTTGCTAGAACAAACCAAAATCTACTACACCATTTCTAAATCAGCATTATTTTTACAGCAATTTAATCAACCAAGTCATCATCTGATTGTTTTCAAATCAGAAGGCTACTAAGTTTAAATAATCCATCTGTTTTATGCATTAAAAATCAATATTAAAAGAAGAAAGAAATGGGAAGAACTGAGTTGAAATATTAACTTAATAAGTCTGGTTTCAAGGGTTCTGATGTTATTCAATGAAATCATGTGAGCTGTTGGCTCAAATATTTAACTTACACAGATTCCACCCGCAGGTATAACATTTTGTCATCTTGAAGATGCACTGATGTTGAAACCAAGCTGTCAAAATAAATTTTAATCAATACATCTACTTAATTAAGCTATTTGCTAAAGTAATCATTTAGACACAGCAATATACTGTATGGCAAGAAAAATCAGCTTTCTCCAACAACAGATTAATTTTCATTTTTCCAGTAGCTGTCATATGGTAAAATAACAATGAAAGGTTGATTATTCTGGATATAGCTTAGATATAGATATAGCTTTACATATGGCATGCTACTATTCCAATGAATATGGTTAATATGCTGCTTTAGATTTGTTGCAACTCTCACTATTGGGAATGTAGTAAAATATGATGAAGTCATTAATAATTATTATACTAAAATGATAGAAGGCATTTAGAAAACATAACATTGCTTTCAGTTTTTCAAATAACTTGGTTAAAGAATGAATGTACATTAAATAAACTTTTATTTGGGTAACATATATCCTGATTCAGAAGAGAGTGTAGGATAACTTAATGTACTATTTTCTGGGAATGAGAGAAATATTTAATTGTGACCAAAACAGTTATTTGGATGTTTTCTTATTATTGCCAAAGTTTTGTAAAATTTGTATTTTACAAATTTACAAAAAATAATAATAATTACAAACCAATTTGTAAATTGGTTAGATGGATTTTCTTGCTGTCTGCTAGAACTTAGATTGTTCCATCATGTGGAAATACCTGGTTGAGTTTGGATCTGAAGCAGATTCAGACCTGTTTAGTATCTGGGTCAGAATCTTCTTAGGAATTCCAAAACTGTATTTTAGACTGGAAAGAAAAAGGAAAACAAACAAATAAAAACCTATCTTGGCATAAGGTAGTGACAAACAATTTCTGTGCTACTGCCAAGAAAACATCACGGTTGTTTAGAAATGGGCAAAATGTTATGTGCATGGAACAGTGATCTGGAGTCATCTGTAGCTCTGCAAAGGAAAAGAAAATCTGGGCTGTTTTATTCCAGAGTTTGTGGAGGCCAGGAACATTAGCATTGGACAAAATCAGGAAAAATTACAAAATTACGAAAGGGTAGTCCCATGGGTGATCTCCATTCTAGAAGGATGGTAACATCTTGCTGAGATCATCACTAGAACGAACAGTGGCATGGAACAGTACTTCATCAATAGTTGGGGGGAGGGGAAATGAAGGTATTGGAAAGACCAGAGCTTGTGGGGCTGCCATTTTGGAATATTGGCAGTGGCTGAGAGAAAGGAAGGCTCTGGAACAGACATGTCAAACACAAGGCCCAGGGGCCGGATCCGGCCCATGAAGTGGTTTCATGCGGCCCGCGAAGCCATCCTGGAAACAGTGAGGGAATGGCCCCTGCTGCCTTGGCCCTGGCCCAGAGACCCTCCTTCTGCCAGAGACCCTCAGATCTGTCCCACTCCTGCCCAGACCCCTATAGGCACCCTTGATGCAAGCGATGTAAAGCTGGCCATGCTCACCCAGTAGGTCGTAGGCACTCTAGCCACGCCCACCCAGTAGGCCATGCCCACCCAATAAGCCATGCCCACCCGGCCCCCTGAGGGCAACCACAATGCTGATGCGGCCCTCAATGAAATTGAGTTTGACACCCCTGCTCTGGAAAGATCAGGAACCAATGTCAGGGACTATCCTTTCAAAAAAAAAAAAAGCCACAAATGCTTTATCAGCTTGAAAGTGTGTATCCTGGACAAGAAAATCTCCTAGAATATAAGTCCTACCTCTGCTTTTAAAAATAATTAAAAAGACTAAATAAATAATTGGCTCAGTATTGTTGCAAGTAAAATACCAAAAGAAATTCTCATTGGCTACTGGAAGCAGTTGATTTGAGGGATGGTGCTGGTAGTGGTGTGGATATTGCTGAGGAATAAGTCTGTAGATCTTTAGAGTTTAGCTCTCATTACAGACTTCCAAAGTTCTCATGGGTCTGTTTTTCTTAAGCTTCTTTGCTTTTGAAGATTCCCACTCTTATCTAGTTTTTTTTTCAGAGAAAGAAGAGCTTCCTCATATTCTTCTGTGTTGATGGAGCTTGCAAGTCAATGAATAATTATTATCATGCCCAGAAGAAAGCCAAAAGGATCTCATCAAAATCATTCTTCTTTTAAAGCAAACAAAATATCCTAAGGGAACAGGATGGCCTGTGTGACAAGTCTCTCTCTAGCCTACAAATTATTCCTTGCAGGGTACCAATGGTATGAAGTCATGCTTTCCTAGGGTGAAAAAAGCAAGTCAATCTAATTTTCTATTGACAGTCTTGTACTTTTGTTTGTTCCAGATACAACGTTATTCTTTCCATCATTCAGTGGAAACTCCTATTTAAAACTGCCTTCACTATCAACCCTGTCAGACTATAGATTTTCATCAGGGCAAGAAAGTGACAAAGTGACAATCTACTTAACAGTGAAGACAACTGCTTTAAATGGCACTCTCCTTTATGGTGAGCATGACTGTTTTATTTACATAGCGAGTCTCAGAAAGGCAAGCCTGCCCTATTCTTTCCTGACATCTCCACTATCTCAGCTGGAGAAGGGGTCTGGAGGTAACTGTACTTCTAGTGAAAAAATTAATCTTCAGTCCATGTTCTTGAATGGGAGATATCCCCTTTACCCAAAAGATGAATGGAATAGAACACAACCACCCCACTTCCCCAGGATTAAGCCTTTAAATAAATAGTTCCAGTTTATTCTTTGAATCAGAATGCCTTAGTGATTTTGAAGTGTGTGGATTTGAGTAAACTAGAAGAGAGAAGTTTTATTTTAATAAATGAAACAAAGGATGTACTTGAAAAACGGGATACTGTTCCATATTGTAGGACACTTAGATCTGCATACCAAAGTTAGCAATCTGTAAATCAACTAGCCAAGCTATTAATAAGCAGAGGAGTCATGTGGACCTCAGCAACCAGGGTTTTTTTGTGTTTTTTTTTGCCAAAATGACAAAATCTGTGTTGTTGTTGTTAGCTGCGAAGTTGTGTCCAACCCATCGCGACCCTATGGACAACGTTCCTCCAGGCAGGGGTCTTCAAACTTGGCCCTTTGATGACTCGTGGACTTCAACTCCCAGAATTCCTCAGCCAGATAATCTGGCTGAGGAATTCTGGGAGTTGAAGTCCACGAGTCATCAAAGAGCCAAGTTTGAAGACTCCTGCTCCAGGCCTTCCTGTCCTCTACCATCTTCTGGAGTCCATTTAAGCTCACGCCTACTGCTTCAATGACTCCATCCAGCCACCTCATTCTCTGTCATCCCCTTCTTCTGTTGCCCAGCATTAGGCTCTTCTCCAGTGAGTCCTTCCTTCTCATTAGGTGGCCAAAGTATTTGAATTTCAGCTTCAGGATCTGGTCTTCTAAAGAGCAGTCAGGGTTGATCTCCTCTAGGACTGACTGGTTTGATCGCCTTGCAGTCCAAGGGACTCGCAGGAGTCTTCTCCAACACCATAGTTCAAAGGCCTCAATTCTTTGGTGCTCAACCTTTTTTATGGTCCAACTTTCACTGCCATACATTGCAACTGGGAAGACCATAGCCTTGACTATACGCACTTTTGTTGACAGGGTGATGTCTCTGCTTTTTAGTGTGCTGTCTAGATTTGCCATGGCTGTCCTCCCCAGGAGCAAGCGTCTTTTAATTTCTTGGCTACAGTCCCCATCTGCAGTGATCTTGGAGCCCAGGAAAATAAAATCTGTCACTACCTCCATTTCTTCCCCATCTATTTGCCAGGAATTGAGAGGGCCAGATGCCATGATCTTGGTTTTCTTAATGTTTAGTTTCAACCCAACTTTTGCATTCTCCTTCTTCACTCGCAACAAGAGGCTCTTTAGTTCTTCTTCACTTTCTGCCATTAGAGTGGTATCATCTGCATATCTTAGGTTGTTGATGTTTCTTCCGGCAATCTTAATTCCAACTTTTGATTCCTCTAACCCTGCCTTTCTCATGATGTGCTCTGCATATAAGTTAAATAGGCAGGGTGACAGTATACAACCTTGCCGGACTCCTTTCCCAATTTTGAACCAATCAGTGGTTCCGTGTCCAATTCTCACTGTTGCTTCTTGGCCCACATATAGGTTTCTTTTTTTCTTTTATGGAAAAATTTTACAATACATTTTTGAATACAAAAACCCTCCCCTCCCCCTCCCCTCTCCCCAAACCTCCCTAACCCTCCCCTCCCCTCCCCCTCCCCGACTTCCCAGAGCTAAATACAGGGTATAAAAATGCAAACAAACATAATCTAAAATATGCAAACAACAATAAGATATTAAATTCTATCGCACTTTAACTCTTAATAAAATAACTACAAGCTAATTATACATCATATAAATCTGCTACTTATTCAAATGCTAAGTGAAACTTTTTAGTCCCATATTTATTCTGAATATAATCTATCCATCTCTTCCACTCCATAGTGTATCTCTGTTGCGATTGATCTTTCAAATACGCTGAAACCTTTGCCATCTCCACCAAGTTAGAAACTTTTAAAGTCCATTCTTCTATAGTCGGCAGTTCTTCCTTCTTCCAATATTGCGCTACTAAAAGTCTCGCTGCTGTAATTAAATTCAACATCAATTTAATATCTACTGTCACCTCCACTAGCTTTGTTGTTGCTCAGTTTTTCGAAGGCCCACTTCACTTCACATTCTAGGATGTCTGGCTCGAGGTCAGTGACCACCTCATTGTGAGGGACGTTACGCGGGACATTAAGCTCATTCTTGTATAGTTCTTCTGTGTACTTTTGCCACCTCTTCTTAATCTCTTCTGCCTCTGTTAGTTCCCTGCCATTTTGGTCATTTATCATACTCATTTTTGCATGAAACGTTCCCTTCATCTCTCCAATTTTCTTGAAAAGATCTCCGGTCCTCCCTATACTATTGTTTTCTTCTATTTCTTTGCATTGTTCATTTAAGAAGGCATTCTTATTTCTTCTAGCTATTCTCTGGAATTCTCAATTCAGTTGGGCATATCTTTCTTTTTCTCCCTTGCCTTTCACTTCCCGCCTTTCCTCAGCTATTTGCAAAGCTTGCTCAGATAGCCATTTTGCTTTCTTGCATTTCTTTTTCTTTGGGATGGTTTTGGTTGCTACCTCTTGTACAGTGTTGCGAACCTCCATCCATAGTTCTTCAGGCACTCTGTCTATCAGATCTAATTCTTTAAATCTATTTGTCACCTCTACTGTATATTCAACAGGGATATGAATTAATTCATACCTGAGTGGCCTAGTGCTTTTCCCTACTTTCTTCAGTTTAAGCCTAAACTTTGCAACGAGAAGCTCATGGTCTGAGCCACAGTCAGCTCCTGGTCTTGTTTTTACTGACTGTATAAAGCTTCTCCATCTTTGGCTGCAGAGCATATAGTCAATGTGATTTCTGTGTTGACCGTCTGGTGATGTCCATGTGTACAGCCGTCTCTTGGGTTGTTGGAAAAGAATGTTGCTATGGCCATCGTATTCTCTTGACAAAATTCTATCAGCCTGTGCCCTGCTTCATTTTGTACTCCAAGGCCAAACTTGCCTGTTATTCTGGTTATCTTTTGGCTTCCTACTTTAGCATTCCAATCCCCCATGATGATAAGAACATCATTTTTTGGTGTTAGTTCTATAAGATGCTATAGGGCTTCATAGAACCAGTCAATTTCATCCTCTTCAGCACTGGTGGTTGGGGCATAGACTTGGACTACTGTGATATTGAATGGTTTGCCTTGGATTCGAACTGAGATCACTCTGTCATTTTGAGGATTGTATCCCAGTATTGCTTTTCTTTTATTGACTATGAAGGCTACTCCATTTCTTCTGAGGGATTCTTGCCCGCAGTAGTATACCTGATGGTCATCTGAATTCAATTCACCCATTCCTGTCCATTTTAGTTTGCTGATACCTAAGATGTTGATGTTCAGTCTTGTCATCTCTTGTTTGACCACGTCCAGCTTGCCTTGATTCATGGATCTTACATTCCAGGTTCCTATGGAGAAAAAATCTTTACAGCATCAGACTTTCTCTTTCACCACCAGACACATCCACAGCTAAGCGTCCTTTCAGCTTTGGCCCAGTCACTTCATTCTTTCTGGTGCTACTAGTACTAGCCCTCTGCTCTTCCCCAGTAGCATATTGGATGCCTTCTGACCTGAGGGGCTCATCTTCCAGCGTCATATCGTTTTGCCTTTTGGTACTGTCTATGGGGTTTTCATGGCAAAGATACTGGAGTGGGTTGCCATTTCCTTCTCCAGTGGATCACGTTTTGTCAGAACTCTCTGCTATGACCTTTCCATCTTGGGTGGCCCTGCACAGCATAGCTCATAGCTTCATTGAATTACGCAAGCCCCTTCGCCACGACAAGGCAGTAATCCATGAAGGGGCTCCCTGATAATAAAAAAGATCAAAGAATAATTTTCAGTTAGCAGATGGGTTCATGTCTTTGGGGGTCCCTATATATGAAGAGAACCCCATCCAAAATATGACTCATTTTCACTCACCTCACTGAAACCAGTCAATGAAGTTATAACCCCAAGAATAATTTCAGTTTTTTTCACTTTCCTGTAGAGCTCCTATTTTACTGGACCATAGACTTCTATAGATAACAAAAGTATAGACAATAAATTATACTGACATCAAATTCATTGATGAAAAAAAAAGAATGGACCATTTGTTCCTATGACTGCCAGAGTCTTAAAATAATCCTGGCAGGGCCTTATATGGTGTGATGAGCTTTGCAGGTTCATTCACTGTGCCATATATCACAGCCATAACTTGCCAGCTAATTGATATCCAGTTATTCTGTAGGGAACTGTTACACTTTTACACTGCAGTCTTACCAAACACAATTATTTTCCCTAGACATATCCAAAACAGTATTACATTCTGCAGGATCCTACATTTATACTTTTGGGACAATTTTCATCAGCAGCAGAGAGCTAAAAAGCAGAACAGAGCCAGATGATGATTTTGTAAACTATATGTTGCAGGTGTTCAAAATTGCATAAAGGTGATTTCAAACCTTTCGGCAAGCAGAATAACAGAATAAGAATTGGAAGGAACCTTGAAGTTCTTCTGGTCCAAGCAGAAGACCCTATACCATTTCATACAAGTGGCTACCTAATCTCTTCTTTAAAACCTCTAGTGACGGAGTACCCACAACTTCTGGAGGCAAGCCATTCCACTGTCAGAAAAATTCTCCTTATTTCTAGGTTGGTCCTCTCCTTGAGGAACACTTTTTCCTAGGTGAAGCATTCACGGAACATTTGCCCATGTGCACCCAATCATGAGAATTTTGATGTGGATCATTTTGCAGTTGTCTCTTAAATCCCAGAAAGAAACCCTGCTGTATTCAGTAGTGATTATTGTCATTGGATTACAGTCGAAGAGTCATACCTTGCAATGATAAGGCCTCAATAACTAAACTGAAATCATGGGAAAACAGCAAGGATTTGAGGCCTACTTTGATATCAATGCAGAATATTACCTGTTTGGCTTTGATTAAATATTTCCACAGAGACAACTTAGGACTGAAAGATTTCCAAATTATAAGAAAGCTGTGAAACAGGATACTTGATGTTAAAGGTATTTGGCAGGAAAAAAAATAGCTTGAGAAAATAAGTAGCAGTAACAAGAATCACAAATGAATAGGTAGAGAGGAGACTGGCAAAAATGCATTAAAAGCCAACAAGAAGATTGTAGGATACAACTGTTGTGTACTGGGTTCTTTTCTTGAAGGAAGAGACGAGGTGAGTGAGTTCAGGCAGGAACATGCTTTTATTGAAGATCAGGAACTGAACTGAGAAAACAGGGCTGTGATGCATCTATTTATACATTGGCCTCTAGGTGGCAGCCAATAGGTTTAAAGCAACCTATTGCCACCCTTGTTCACTGACCCTCCACTACAATAATGTCCAGAGGCCCTGAAAACCCCTTGAATTTAACAGCCAGCGTGGCATCGCCCTTGACGGTGGCTCTCACATTTTGAAAATTGGTCAGGATGATGTCGGATGGCCTAAGCTTAGCCCACCTCTTGCTGCGGTTGCAGATGAACCGGAATGTAATGAGTGAAATGATGGAAACAGATGACCCAGTGTCCAGTTCCATCCTGCAAGGGATGTCTTGTAGCTCGACCTGAAGTCGACATTTCAGCTTAATGGGGTGGCGAGTTTCCATGTGGCAAACACTCAAGTGGCTGGAGCAAAAACCCTATGCTAAACTGTCCCGGGGGCCCAGTACCTCGCCTGATCTGAATGACCGATTGGTGGCTCGATTGGTGGTCCCTCTGGTGACCTCTGCAGACTGAAGCGATGTGGCCAGTCTTCCCGCAGGCCTGACACGTGGCTGTCCAGAACCTGCAGTCCATGCATTGGTGGTGGCCGCCACAACTCGGACATCGAGAGAAGGGACTTGCCTTGTAAGTAGTCCCTTGTTGTTGGTCACGTTGCCGTTGTTGGTTGTTGTGCCATTGAAGCTTGTCCACTTCATGGCTGCTGTCGGAGTCTTTAGCATGCTCGGCATCCTCATGGTGGATGGCCTCCTTGTGCTGTGTGCTTTTGGCGGGCCACATTGCTTTCTTGGCCCCGCTGGTGGCTTCGTCCGCCATGATCTCCTTCAGTGCATCTGGAAGTGATAAAGTCTCTTTGCCGAAGAGCTTCTGTTGCAGCTCTCTGTTCTGAAGGCCACAGATGAGCCGGTCTCGAAGCCTCTCTTCTAAATCAGTGAACTGGCACAGGCGTGAAGCTTGCCTTAAGGCCGTGATGAATTCGGAAGCTGTTTCACCCGGCTGCTGAACCCTCTGTTCAAATGCGTGCCTCCAAGCTATTACTGAAAGCTTGGGTTGGAAATGGTCACTGAGCCATTTCTTCAAGTCTGTGAACATTACAGACTCCAGCTGTGTTGGAGCAATCAAATTCTCCACGATGTTGAATGTTGCTGGGCCGCAAAAGCACAGGAGTGTTGTGGCCTTCAGGCCATCTTTGGCGTCTTGATTGGTGCAGAGATAGTTTTCAACCCTGGAAATGTATGAAGACCATCTTTCTGGGTGAGTTACATCAAATTCTTCCAGCTTTCCGACCTTCACCATCTCGGGAAGTCTTCGTGGCTGGGGCTTGTCGTCTTCTTGTCCTGCTTCTGCGTAGGCCCAGGGACTGGTCCACAGGGCTCATGGTCATTAGCGTGGCTGTGCTAGGCCGACTGAGGGGGGGGAATCGCTTTCCCTGCCAGGCGCTTGCTGGCCTCATCCCCTAGTGACTCTCAGCTCTTTGGGAGGAGCAGGATCCCACCTTCGTCACCAGTGTTGTGTACTGGGTTCTTTTCTTGAAGGAAGAGATGAGGCAAGTGAGTTCAGGCAGGCACATACTTTTATTGAAGATCAGGAATTGAACTGAAAAAACAGGGCTGTAATGCAGCTATTTATACACTGGCCTCTAGGTGGTGGCCAATAGATTTAAAGCAACTTATTGCTGCCCTAGAGGTAGCCAATGGCAGCTCCAGAGACAGGTTGTCGGAGTTGCTGGGAGCCGTTAGCCAGCTTCTAGCTTAAGTAGGTTAAGTAACCTTCCAGCATTCAAAACCCACATGGTACACTCAGTAAAACAAGCCCTAATACCTTACACCAACAATAAACAGAATTGTGTGGTCAGATGTAGAAGGAGGAGGAGGAGGAGGAGGAGGAGGAGGAGGAGGAGGAGGAGGAGAAGAAGAAGAAGAAGAAGAAGAAGAAGA
>JAKJMR010000009.1:3238835-3250385 GCA_024449315.1 Daboia siamensis | reverse complement strand
GGAGGAGGAGGAGGAGGAGGAGGAGGAGGAGGAGGAGGAGGAGGAAGACTAATTGGATATTTTTTTAATGAAGAAAGAAAAGTAGATTCAATAACTACTAACCAGATAATATATCTCTTCTCACCTTCTGAATTATTTTATTCCTTAAGAATCAAAGGGAATAAACTTGCCTCTTTCATTAGGTGTCAGACTTCAGGATGGACACAGCTGTAAATCTCTACTCTAGAAAGAGCTCAATCAGCGATAGACAAGTGTAAAAAGTTTATGGAAGATTCAGAAGAATAGAGCACAATACCGAGAAGAAATAACCAACCCTCTTTTCAACAATCCTTGGGCTCCAGCTTTATAAGGAGATGAATCCCAAACAATGAATCCCAAACAAACATTACAGAAATTGAGGGCATGAAATCCTCAATTCCATGAAGCAAGCAGAGAGACTGCTATACAGTAGGAAGGCTGGAACAGTAGCAACTATCTTAATGAACAAGATCTCACATCCAGCAATCTGTAGAGAGGCTCCTGGATAGCAATTGCTACACCCTGTACTTCTGTCCTGAAGTGTCAGCTGATGCCATATCTAAAACCCCACTGGGCAAATTTCTGAAAGGATCAGCCAGATCTCAATGATGCATGTTTGTCTGGCCCTCTCCTCAGTTGTTAATTCACAGACAATGGAGGCCTTATTACAAGCCAACCTGGCACTGAGTATCAGCAGCTAAAAACCAGGGCCTCTGAAGTTCTGCTAACTGGATATAGGGGCTGAGATCAGGGAACTAGATTGCAAAGGAATAATACATTTTGAGACAGACCTCTTGGTAATACAGGTAATCTTTCCTTAATGATTGGCCCCTCAACGGCATTCAAGGTTAGGATAGACTTCAAAAAAGATACTCACATCTCGCCCTTGTTGTTATGTCTGCTGCACTCCTCTCTCCCATGATCAAGTGATCGCATTTTGGCAACTGGATTGCATTTACAACTGCTTCAGTGTGTCACACAGTCATAGGACCTTGATTTGTAACAATTTGCCATTTTCCAGCAGAAAAACAGCACAAAACACCCACTGGGTATGCTGAATTCATTTAACGACCATATGATTCACTCAATGACCAAGTGAGTCAGGTCATATGGTAACTGTTTTTTAAAAAGGCAATAAATTACAACCAAAATTCAGGACTCAGTTGCAGTCATAAATCAAGTTCTGCCTTTGGAACAGACTTGGATCCTTGCTGAGATGAAAAAAAAGGTTTCCTTATTACTAAACAAATGTTTGAATTCTGCTTCCTACACAATGAACTTTGTTAAGGTATGAGAAAAAGAATTGAAAAAAGTATTGTCAGATATACAGGTAAAATACATAACTACTCTGCCTTAAAGGTACACTAATTTGGGGATTTTTTTCCCCCCCTATGGCTATATATGTGTTGCTTCTGTGTTTTCTGCAGGGGAAAAAAGAACCAAGACTTTACCACAATATGCATGATCAAAGTTTGAATATACATTTGACCATATTCCAGGTGGCATATTATGCATGTTCCTGTAATAAATTATTGATAAGAAAAGGTATTTTTGCTTTCACAAATGATGTTTGAAAGAGAAAAAAGTGCACTGTTGGATCAAGAACTGGAGTATGATGGCAGTTTCAATTGCATATCTTTTGCTTGCTTTTTAGATGCAAATATACCGATAGTCGAGCTGGATGGCAAACTTGAAAGAACAAAATCATTTTAATTTTAATTTTATTTTTTACTTCAATTGACTATAACACATGAAACATTGATACATAACTGCAGGACTAATTCCAGCATTTCTAATGTTCTGTTTCTGAGATGATTTTAGATACTTAAGTTTATCATCAGTGATAAGTCCAAGTTTCAGCTGGCTCATGCCTCATTCTTCCTTCTCTATTGCTTAAGAACATCTCCCTTTTGAATGACCATCTCAAAAGATCATGTAGATGATTGACATCAGACTTCATTCTCTTCCATTGATGGGTTGTGTCCATTCAGAATCTCCTGCAAGGTCTTTAGCTGACCAATCATAACATTGGTCTTGTAGCTTGTGCTCTGTGCAGCCTTTCTATTGTTGCCTTCAGATGATAATACATTATCTCTAATGGACAACTGGGTCTTAGTCTTTCAATACAATAGGTCCTTGAGCCAAAACCTGTGAAGGGATGTTTGATGGTCCAGGATGGTAAGGTTATCAGTCAGACTTACCATTCTTGGATTTTTTCCAATATTCTCTTGGCCACATAGAAAAGTGATTCTGCTTTCCCAGTGCTGTGGGGATAAGCGAAGAAACTAAAGACTCCCATCATTTAGGAAGATTTCACAAACCAAGCGAGGATTGTGCTGTTGGGTGCCCAGAGATAAAATACAGTGAGTCCAGGTAGCTTTCCATTGCTTAAGATTCTTAATTTTTCTTAAGTGCCAGTGGGATATCGGAAGCAATTTTCCATTGAGGAAAGAAGCTCAGCAGAAGTACCAATGTAGAGCCATCACATTAGTAATGATCATATTCAGCAAACACCAATACTGGTGCCAGTGGTTTTATGTGCAAACATCATTAGTTTGTTTTGCAGTCATTACTGCAAAACACACTTGAAAGCAGAAAGGTCCAAAAAGAATACTATGTACTAATGACCACCAAGGAAACTTCATTGGAAAAGTATAATTTGAACTTTCAGAAACTGATGACGATTGTAGGGTTTTTTCAAATATTCTTAATATTGACTTATGTTTTTCCATGTTCATATAACTGTATTTAAAACTGCTTCCCTCCCCCCATATTTCTAGAGCCTGTGTCAATAGAAAAGTGTGACTGTGGTTTGTAGAGTTATGTAAATCCTTTTTTAAAAGCTACTTTTTATTCTGAGCAGAATTGGTGTGTGTTATATTGGTTTCTGGAATAAAAGAAAGCTACAAAAATACTCACAATTGGGTGGGAACTTTAATGGAAAGGAATTGGTGAACAAGGAAGAAACATAAAAATAAAAATAGATACTGAACTATCTCCTATTCTGTATTATTTGATGAAGGCTATTCCTATAGGTAAAGGGATGCGGTAGCTCAGTGGGTTAGGATGCTGAGCTTGTCGATCAGAAGGTCGGCAGTTTGGCGGGTCAAATCCTGAGTGCCGCGTAACAGAGTGAGTGCCTGTTACTCGTCCCAGTTTCTGCCAACCTAGCAGTTTGAAAGCACGTAAAATGCAAGTAGAAAAATAGGGACCACTACGGTGGGAAGGTAACAGCGTTTCATGCGCCTTTGGCGTCTAGTCATGCCGGCCACATGACCAGGGAGATATCCTCGGACAAGCGCTGGCTCTTTGGCTTTGAAACAGAGATGAGCACTGGCCCCTAGAGTCGGAAACAACTAGCATGCATGTGCGGGGGAACCTTTACCTTTATTCCTATAGGTAGTGGGGGAAACAACATTTCTCCACTATCTTCCCTCCCCTCTACAAAAAAAAAAAAGAGAGAGAGAGAAATAATATGAGCCAATTGGAAAAAATCAAGATGGAGTGTAAAACAGAGCAAGAACTGAACTTCTTCTAATCTCATTCTTTTTAAAGCTGGTGATGAATACACAGAAAATTTCCTTCATCTTTACCTCATGGATGGGAAGCCAACTGCTCAGTTTGGCTGTGGCCCTTCTTCAAACATTTTGACAGTGACTGCCAATCACTCCATTAATAGGGATGTTCTTGTACCAATCACACTAAGGTAAGACTTTCCTGTACTTAAGTGAATGATGACTGAACATATTACATGCTTGCTTTCTTACTAATGAAAACATAAGAAAAATCAAATGAAAGGTCATGCATAGTTACCTTTAGAAAATTCTATCTATCTATCTATCTATCTATCTATCTATCTATCTATCTATCTATCAGCTATCTATCTGATTTGAATGCTACCTAACTCTCAATGATTCTGGGAAGTTCACAAATAAAAACATTAGAAAATGCAATGAAACAAAAGTAAAGAACAAAAGATGGCAAAAATGACAAGAACCATACAGGAACAATAACAACAACAAAACAAACCCACACCATCCAAGGGGGCTTTACTCACCCTTGCCAAAGGCCTGGCAGAAGAGCCAAGTCTTCAAGGCTACTTCAAACCATTACCAGGTTGGGGCAGTCTGATTTTTGGGCTGGGGGGAACCACTTCTCATAGAGCAGGAACTGCTCTCATTTCTCTAGGAAAAATCAGAGATGAAATATATGCCTTCTATGAAGAATATTTCCTATGCCATCCCTGTTCCTTGGGTGAAAAGGATTAGGTAATAGATAATGAGAAAGATTCCCTGGCTGACATCAGTCTGAATATACCATACAAAAAGAGATGGTATGGGAATTTGACTTGAAATAAGATAAGCAATATACATTCCATTGAAGAATTATAAATATAATGTGGAAATAAAAATGGTGCTGGGGCTTTGAATAGACCTCTAAAACTAGCATTGAAAATGTGTAACTTATTTTATTTTTTGCTGTTAACTTGTGTATAGATTACCAGTGCAGCTTTAAAGTCCATAGAAAAATTCAATTAACTTCTTACAGTTCTGCCAGTATTAGGGTGATGTCAAAATCAGTATGTTGAAATAGAAGTTTGGACTGGCACTTTTAATTAATTCCAGAATTCCTGGGCTGTACAGAAAATGTAGATTTGTCTCTGACTTCCAAACACAAACCAAGGGAGCTGAAATAACAGTGGAGGAGTGTGTAAGCCCTTTCTCTCCATTGCATAGACAGGCTCAGTTGATAATTCATATTATGAATTCACCTAGGTTCATTTGCATAATCTTTGTCTGTCAGAAAATTGGAGGAATTGGAACTTCACCCAGCTTGTCATTTGCAGAAAAGTTTATGTAGACAGACGTTGCAGCCAGGCCTTTCCTCACTGGCCCACTTCTTCTGCAGCATACCCAATCCATAGCTCAGTTCTGCAAGGCCTCTGCAGCTATGAATCCATAGCTCAGTTCTTGGCTGCAGTGGCCTCCCAGAAAGACCTTTGACTGTAAAATGCAGGCCGGAGCTCCATTCTCAGCTGCAGAATGAAGCTGCTCCTTCAGCTGCAGAAGAAGTGGGCTGGCTGGGCAGGGCTGTTGGTGCCGGAGGTGAGTGGAAAAGATACACACACACCCAAATATAAGACCTGGTGCCTCTTTTGGAGGCAAAAATAAATAAATAAGACCAGGTCTTATTTTCGGGAAAACATAGTATTGAAGATTGTCTGACTTGAAGGAAAAGATAACATTCAACCTGCTGATAGTATTTTTACCCTAGATAAAAATATTCAAAGAATGGCATTTATCCTTCTGAAATAATCAAGCCAGAGTACCAGAATCACATGGAATGTGATTCCTTTGATGATACATGTCAATATAATAAATTAAACATCAGCTTTATATACATGGCCTATTTTGATTTTTATGATGTACAAGGAGCTTGCAAAATAAATTTAGAGCATATAATTCATAGAAGCATCTAAGTACAGGCAAAATAGTAGCCTAGATCTTTGCATTAATGTAAACTGGTTTAGCGTGATAGAATTTAGTTTGCAAATGGACAGCACAATTCTACATGTGTTTAGATGGTGGCCTCTGCTTATAAATCTCATTGATTACAAATAAGACTTCCAGATTCCACAATTATTTTGAGAATGGATTCTCATCAAATGCTGAAATCTCAGAGAAGGTGATCAGATCTTTAATTTTATCAGGGAAATTAGAATGGGTATAAAGACATTTTAGCCTTACTTCAGGTCAAATGAGTCCACAGTAACTGAAGACAAGTCAACTCAAAAGATTCCAGTGAGTGGGGAACTAAATCATGTGATCTAAAAGGTGGAGGAAGCAGGAGGTGATTCAAAGAATACAGTTCAACAGATCAGTAGAGCAGAGTTACTAACCTCGTGCAAAAAAAAAAATCAGGAGGACTCTGGGGGTATCTTTTCTCACTAACAAATTTATTGAAAGACATCAGTTTACATGAGCTGAATTTCATTCTATCAAATGCAAAAAATGGCAAGACTGATGTAGGATTTAAACTGGGTGAAGGAGGCAGTGGAAAAGAGAAGAAGACAGAATTATTATGTAATTCAGGCTACATGTGAAACTAATTATAGTACTTTATGCACAAACCATCAAAGCTGACACCAGCCAAAGGACAGAATAACTCAGCAAAGTAATACAAGATCAGAAGATGTGGAGAGACCTGGCCCATAGAATCACCAAGAGTCATACAGACTGAATGGATAATATCATATCCATGAACAGTTGTTCTGTGTTAAAAACGTGTTGTGTTCGTTGAGACCTGAGATGTCCCAACACTTTTGGATATGTTCAGTAATCTCTTGCCCAATGCAGTCTCATCCAGATATTTTTCTTCATACAATTTTAGTGGAGCAGAGAAGACAATTCTCAAACCTGTAATAATCTTGCCCTCTTTCCAGTATCATTTCTACATTGGCAAAAGGATTGGCTAATGTTGGTCTGTAGAGCACTCTTGAAACATGCACATTCTCTGTGAAATGAAATCCCAGAAGCTCATAGAGATTCACTCTGTTGAAACAGCTTTGGTCATTCTGTCCTTCAGAGGCTTCCACATTTGGTTGATAGCATGATTCAGGAGAGAAGAATGCATGGTGTTGTGGGATGCAGTGGTGTTGTGGGATGAGGAAGTGTGATCCTGCCCTCATGCAACTCAGACTGTGTGGAGATAAACTAGCTAAGGCAATTTTGTGTTTGCAAATGACATTTTATCATTTTCTTGTAATTCATAAATGATAAAATTCTTACTATTCTTACTACTAGTGGGTTCTGGACCGCACGGCAAGGAAGAAACGGATGAGTACCGCATAACAGCTCTTTATTAGTGGTAGGCGTGTACTGAACAAAGGGGGTTACCTGGACCCCTTATATACTTAGCCACGTATCACTCTGGCCAATCCATCCATCCGAATCTCCCACCGAAAACCCTTCAGCCACAGCACAGCGCCACCTGGTGGTACCTGCAGAGCTGCTGCTCCTACCCCATACATAACACTTACCACATGGCAGGACAATAAATCAAGCCATGATTAATTAGGTCTAATCTCTTCAGGCTTTCAAAGGCTTTTAAGATACTAAAATAATTACACTATATCATGCGTGATACAAGATAAATGAATAATCAGATATCTACTGAAGAATCTGACTGCATACAAATGAAGAAGAAAAGAGTCAAAGAAGTTAACAGTCTACATGTTAAAGTAGCTGCAGATAACCAGGTTCATTGCGACGTGTATTAAATCAGGAACAAGAACAAAGTCTGCTCCAGTCCACAGAAAAAAACAAATTTTAGCAATCCAGTAACCAGTCCAATCAAGGTCAATCCATAATGACAAGATTTAATGCTGTGTGATCTTTAATCATGACTACGGTATTCCAGATTTCTATATAGTCAATAACACAGCTGATGGTGAAACATAAAAGAATCATATGCAAGTTTTTCTCCTAGTTAAGAAAAAAGTAGAAGAGAGAAGTACTGAGAGAAGGCAATGCATTGGGAATCCATTGTGTGTAACAACAACTGAACATTATTTCAGGAGATAGATATTCAGCTTAGGTAGATCCCTGAGGGGAAAAAGGAAACTAAAAATGTCCAAAAGAATGGAGTTCAGGCATTGGCTCAAGAATATTGTGACTGTCAGGTTAGAAAATGGGGGGAGGGTTAATGTGTTTATGGATATTGTACATGGCAAGTCTGCAGGGTAACATTTAAATATTTCCCCAGGCTGCATTATTGTTATTATGGGTGGTCACACAGTAAGCTAGATGTTTAGAATAGATTTGGCATTTTTATCCACTTACTGAGTTCTTCCCAAGGACCCAGGATAAGCAGATATTGTGTTTGATCGTATTAAAGGCATTGTCACAGGATGTAAGCTGTTCCAAGTAAGCTGCTTTTGCTATTGATTGTTGGTGATTTTGTCGATGCTGAGGGTGTTCAAGGGATTGCACCCAAGGCACCTATTCCTGTTGGTGCTATCTTGGCTTCCTTTTGCCACAGTCATTCTACTTCTATTTGTAGGTCTTTGTATTTTGAGATTTTCTCCAGTTCTTTCTCTTCTATTTTGCTGTCTCCAGGTATTGCAATATCTGCTAACCAGACTTTTTGTCTTTCTTATTGACATTTATAAAGACTGGAGTGTTATGTGGGAGATGTTTGTTTGAATTCTAAAGTCCCGGAGCATTTTAACATCTTTATTTTTTATTACTTTCCCTATTTTGTGATCCCAGTAGTTCTTGCTTGCAGGCAAGTGGTATTTCTTGCAGATATTCCAATGCACCCTTTGTTGCTATTTTGTCATGCTTTTGCTTGTGATTACTCTGTCTGTGTGATCGTCTTGCAGCAGCTAACTAGGTGGTCCATTGTTTCTTTAGCTTCTTTGCAGAGGCAGCACTTGCTCTCTGTTGCTGTCTTCTCAGTTCTGGCCTTGCATCACTATTCTTAAGGCTTGGAGCCAGAAAATTCCCCTCAGTCTCTTTCTTCAACTTGCTTTAGTTTGCATTTTTCCTAAACACCATTTTGTATACAAACTATACATGCAGCTGGAAGATTTCTTGTATAAAAGAAATCATCAATAACATTAAAATATATCAGTTTTTTAACGGATCAGAAGAAGCACAACATGAAACTTATATCTAACTCAAATTCTAAATCTCCAGACTAATGCTAAGACAATTTGCTCCATCCCTCTTACCTGCAGAGTTAATAATTATGATCTTGGATTCTAGTTACAGAATTCTGAGTAACTATAATCTCATTTTTATACTTTGTTGATACCACCTACTCTAATTTCTCCTTCTAGTCATATCATCACCTGTTGTTAGAATTGTGACTGATCAGAACATAAAAGTAGCATAAGGTTTCATAAGGCTATAACAGAATCAGGGATGAGAAGAGAACCCCATTGGTTCTTCCATAGACCTAGGCTAACTTTACTAGTTTCCTTCTTTTTAATTTGTAGGCAGGAATTATAAGGCTTTTTAGGTACAGAGTGTGGTATAAATACTTTTATGTGTGGGAACTGATAATGTCACAAAGTTTGGGTAATGAAATGTCTGCAAAATGTCTATAGAGATTCACATTCATCCAGGTCATGGTTGTTTCAAAGGAATTTTTTTCCCCCTCAAAAGCTCACTGGACTTTCTTTGTTTTTCACTTCTCATCTAAGAAGCTTTATCAGTTCTGACAGGATGAGG
Source organism: Daboia siamensis (assembly GCA_024449315.1). Lineage (NCBI taxonomy): Eukaryota > Metazoa > Chordata > Lepidosauria > Squamata > Viperidae > Daboia > Daboia siamensis. Next base: position 3,241,131 of record JAKJMR010000009.1, on the reverse strand, counting down.
GCAGAATAGAAGGATCATATTTCTTTGCAGTCATCTGGTCATTAGTGCTCTCTCTGAGAGCTGTTGAGGCCTCTTGAGAGTTTATTTGTGCCCTCAGGATTACCTGAATCAGTTTGAAAATGGTGTGGAATTTTTTTGGAATTGCTGAAAGGACTGTGTCATAGACAGAATAAGTGGTGCCTTATCCCTCCCCCTCTGTTGAAAAAGGGCTGCTCAATTGAAACAGTCTTTTTTACCCATTTCAAACCAATGGTCCTCTTTATCCAGAATGTGGACTTTGATGTTTTCAAAAAGGTGAACTTTGTCTCTCAAATACTGATGGACCACTGATTTTGATGGGTTTGTTCTCCTATGCTGTTCCATGCATTTGCTAAGCAGTTGTTTTGTTTCATTAATGTACAGGTCTGCACATGTCTCACTGCATTGTATTCCACGTATCACATTTCTCGGTTTCTTTCTGAGTGTTTTATACTTTGGGTGAACAAGCTACTGTGAACAAGCTAATGTGTTCTAGAGTTTAAGTATGTGTATATGTTGTGTTGCTTGAATATCCACCTCAGCTTTTCAGATAATCCAGCAACATATTGAATGACAACACTGCTTTATTTGTTGCTCTGTTCTTCATCTATTATGGAGGAACTCCTGCTGCATTTATTTTTGATTTCACAAAGGCCCAGTTGGGATAGCCTTAAGTTCTGCTTTTGGGGCATGACTCCAAGTAGATCTAACCTTAATACTAAGGCTAGTTTCATTTTAATTTGCAACAGAATTCCCCATGTGTTTACGGTGGTTCTCAAACAACTCAGAATGAAAATAAGTCAAAGTTGCTTTCCTTATAAAACTTCTGAGAAACTATCCTTAGCAATAGTTTTTACCAGGACACCAGGTAGACCTAATCCTAACCTTAAATTAACCCTATATATGTTTTCATTGCCAGTAGGATTTTCCCATGTATTTTATTGTAGTCCACAAAGAACTCCGTACAAAGATTGGTCAACATTGCTTTCCTTAAAGGTAAAGGTAAAGGTTCCCCCGCACATGCTTGTTAGTCGTTTCCGACTCTAGGGGCCGGTGCTCATCTCCGTTTCAAAGCCGAAGAGCCAGCGTTTGTCCGAGGACGACTCCATGGTCATGTGGCCGGCATGACTAGACACCAAAGGCGCACAGAACGCTGTTACCTTCCCACCGTAGTGGTCCCTATTTTTCTACTTGCATTTTTTACCTGCTTTCAAACTGCTAGGTTGGCAGAAGCTGGGATGAGTAACAGGTGCTCACTCTGCTACATGGCACTTGGGATTCGACCCGCCAAACTGCCGACCTTCTGATCAACAAGCTCAGCGTCCTAACCCACTGAGCCACCGTGTCCCTAATTTGCTTTCCTTAGAAAACCTCTAAAAATCAATCACTAGCATTAGGTTTTGGAGATGACCCCAAGGACCCTAACCATAACCCCAATACTAAACCTAACACTAGATTCATTTCCATTAGCAATAAGATTTCCCCATGTATCCTACTGTGGACCACAAACAACACTGAACAAAAAGCTGTCACTGTCTCTTTCCTTAGAAAACTGCTAAACATACGTATATCCCTAACATTAGATTTCAGCCATGATTCCAAGCAAACCAAACCCTACCTGTAACCCTAAACTCAGCAGCCAAAAACTAATGCTAGGGATGGATTCTTAGTTGTTTTCTAGGGAAAGTCACAGTTACACCTTTTGAATGAACTAGATTGTGAAGCACAGTAAATTACATGGGAAAATCCCATTGCCAATTAAAATGAATATAGAATTAGGATTAGGATTAGGATTAGGATAGGGGTTAGGGTTAGAGTTAGGGTTAAGATTAGATCTATTTGGAATCGTAATCAAAATGTAATACTAGGGCTGGATTCTTAGTGGGTTTTTTTTTTAAAGAAAGTAGCAGTTACAATTTTTCATTCAGGCTTGATTCTGATGCACAGTAAATTACATGGGAAAATCCCATTACCAATTAAAATGAATAGATGTTAGAGTTGGGGTTAGTGTTAGGTTTAGGGCACAGTAAATTTCAAGGGAAAATCCCATTGCCAATTAACGTGAATATAGGATGCTAGGGGTGGATTCTCAGTAGTTTTCTAAGGAAAGTAACTGTTAGAGCTTTTCATTCGGACTTGATTCTGAGACACAGTAAATTCCATGGGAAAATCCCATGCCCAATTAAAATGAATATAGGATTAAGATTAGGGTTAGGGTTAGGTCTATATCGAATCATGACCAAAATCTAATGCTAGGGCTGGATTCTTAGTGGTTTTA
>JAKJMR010000009.1:3224562-3238825 GCA_024449315.1 Daboia siamensis | reverse complement strand
AATCATGACCAAAATCTAATGCTAGGGCTGGATTCTTAGTGGTTTTATAATGAAATTAACAGGTAACAGTTACATCTTTTCCTATGGATTTGATTCTGATGCACAGTAAATTACATGGGAAAATCACATTGCCAATTAAAGTGAATATGGAATTAGGGCTAGGGCAGTGGCTTCCAACCTTTTTTATACCCTGCAGCCCTAGAACACTTCTAATATATTCTCGCACCCCTTACAAAAGTTCAAAATAATGGCAATGAATTATGCATATAACTATAATTTTGAAAACCCCAAGTTTTTGTACCCCCTGGAATATCATCTCACACACACTAGGGGGTGCGAGCATCCCTGGTTAGGAACCCCTGGGTGAGGGTTAGGGTTAGGGTTAGGTTTAGGTCTATTTGGAATCATGACCAAAATCTAATTCTATGGCTGGATTCTTGGTGATTTTCTAAGGAAAGTTAACAGTTACAGTTTTTCATTCGTACTTGATTCTGGTGCAAAGTAAATTACATGGGAAAATCTAATAAAAAAATAAAAAAATAATAATAAATATAAAATTTAATATAGGGCAAGGGTTAGGGTTAGGTCTATTTGGTATTGTGACTAAAATCTAGTGCTAGGGATGCATTCTTAGTGTTTTTTTAACTAAAGTACCCATTAAGGAATCAAGTTTCTGACTAGATTCTGAGGCACAGCAAATTACATGGGAAAATCCCATTGCCAAATAAAATGAATATAGGATTAGGGTTAGGGTTAGGATTAGTGTTAGTGTTAGGGTTAGAGTTAAAGTTAGGGTTAGGTCTATCTGGAATCATGACCGATATCTAAAGCTAGAGGTAGATTCTTAGTAGTTTTCTAAAGAAAGTAACAATTACAGTTTTTAATTCAGACTTGATTCTGACGGACAGTAAATTACATGGGAAAATCTCATTGCGAATGAAAATGAAACTAGGGTTATGATTAGGGTTAGATACCTTTGGAGTCAGGGCTTTAAAATGATGTGAGTGCTAGATTCCAGGAGATTCTCAAAGGAAAGAGAACATAACAGCATTTCTTTCAGACTCTTTTGTGGGCCACAATAAAATTCATGGGAAAATCCCACTGACAATGAAAATGAAAATAGGATTAGGGTTAGGTCTAGGGTTACGGGTAACTTTGGAGTCAGGGCTGTAAAAGGGAAGTAGGGCTAGATTCTAGGAGGTTCTCAAAATAAAGAGCACATAACAGCTTTTCATTTGGATACTTTTTTGGGCCGCAATCAATGCATGGGAAAATCCCATTGACAATGAAAATAAAACTGGGTTTAGGGTTTGGGTTAGGGTTAGATCCCTTTAGAGTCAGGGCTGAAAAATTCTGTGAAGGCTAGATTCTAGGAGGTTTTCAAAGGAAAGAACATAACAGCTTTTTCTTCATACTCTTTTGTGGGGCGCAGTGAAATACATGGGAAAATCCCATTAACAATGAAAATGAAACTAGGGTTAGGGTTAGGAGTCAGGGATGAAAAATTCTGTAAAGGCTAGTTTCTAGGAGGTTCTCAAAGGAAAGAGAATATAACAGCTTTTCATTCTTATTCTTTTGAGGGCCGCAGTGAAATCCCATTGATAATGAAAATGAAACTATGGTTACGGTAAGGGTTAGATCCCTTTAGAATCAGGGCGGAAAAATGATGTGAGGGCTAGATTCTAGGAGTTTCTCAAAGGAAAGAGAACCTAGCAGCTTTTCGTTTGGACTCTTTGAAACACATGGGAAACTCCCATTGACAATTAAAATGAAACTAGGGTTAGGGCTAGGACTAGGGCTAGGGTTAGGGTTAGATCGATTTGTAGTCAGGGCTGAAAAATAATGTGAGGGCTAGTTTCTAGAAGGTTCTCAAAAGAAAGAGAACATTACAGCTTTTCGTTTGGACTCTTTTGTCGGCTGCAGTGAAATACACAGGAAAATCCCATTGATAATGAAAATGAAAATGAAAATAGGGTTTGGGTTAGAGCTAGGGTTAGGGTTCCTGTTAGACCGATTTGCAATCAGGGCTGAAAAATGATGTGATGTGACAATGAAAACTAAACTAGGGTTAGGATTAGGGCTAGGGTTACAATTAGGGTTAGATACCTTTTTGTTAGAGCTAAAAAATGATGTGAGGACTAGATTCTAGGAGGTTCTCAAAGGAAAAGAACATAACATCCTTTTGTTCTTACTCTTTTATGGGCCACAGTGAAATGCACAGGAAAATCCCATTGACAATGAAAATGAAACTAGGGTTAGGGTTAGGTCTAGGGTTAGGGTTAGGGTTAGATCCCTTTGGAATCAGTGCTGATAAAGGTGGTTAGGGCTAGTTTCTAGGAGGTTCTCAAAGGAAAGAGAACGTAACAGTTTTTCATTCTTACTCTTTTGTGTACCACAGTGAAATGCATGGGAAATCTCATTGATAGTGAAAATGAAACTAGGGATAGGGTGTGCAGGCTGAAAAAGGTAGTTAGGGCTAGTTTCTAAGAGGTTCTCAAAGGAAAGAGAACATAACAGCTTTCTGTTCTTACTCTTTTGTGGACTGAAGTGAAACATATGGGAAATTCCCATTGACAATGAAAATGAAATTAGGGTTAGGGCTGGAGCTAGGGTTAGGATTAGATCCCTTTGGACTCATGGCTGAAAAATGGTGTGAGGGTTAAATTTTAGGAGGTTCTCAAAGGAAAGAGAACATAACAGCTTTTCGTTTGGACCCTTTTGTGGACCGTAGTGAAATTCCTAGGAAAATCCCATTGACAATGAAAGTGAAACTAGGTCAGGGTTAATGCTAGGGCTAGGGTTGCAGCTAGCGTTGGGGTTAAGGTTGAATGAGGACTGAAAAATGGATTTAGGACTATATTTTAGGAAGATGTTAATAGAAAGAGAACCACAACTAATGTCAGTGATGGATTCTTAGAGGTTTTCTAAGGAAAGTAACAGTTACAGCTTTTCATCCGGACTTGATTATATGGAAAAGTAAATTATATGGGAAAATCCCATAGTCAATTAAAATGAATAGAGGGTTAGGATTAGGTCTATTTGAAAAAATGCCCCCAAACTAATGCTATTGATGGATTCTTAGTCATTTTGTAAGGCAAGTAACACTTACAGCTTTTGGGGGGACTTGATTCTGAAGCTCAGTAAAGTATATGGGAAAATCTCATTGACAATTAAAATTAATATAGGACTTGGGTTAGGGTTAGGTCTATTTGGAATCATGACTAATAATTAATGCTAGGAGTGGATTCTTAGTGATTTTCTTAGGCAAGTAACGGTTACAGCTTTTCGTTTGGACTTGTTTCTGAGGCACTGTAAATTGCATGGGAAAACCCCTTTGCCAATTAAAATGAATTAGGGTTAGGGTTAGGATTAGGTTTATGCTTAGGGTCAGCTCTATTTGGAAATGTGAGCAAAATTTTAATGCTAGGGATGGATTTTTAGTGGTTTTCTGAGGAAATTAATAGTTACAGCTTTTTTTTCGGACTTGATTTGGAGTCTCAGTAAATTATATGGGAAAGTTCCATTGCCATTTTAAAATGCATATAGAGTTAGAGTTAGGGTTAACATTAGTGTTAGGTCTATTTGGAATTATGTCAAATACTGATGCCAGTGATGAACTTTTAATGGTTTTTAAAGGAAAGTAGCAGTTACAACTTTTCATTCGGAGTTTATTCTGACTTACAGTAAATTACGTGGGAAAATCCTATTGCCAGTTAAATTAAATAGAGGGTTAGGATTACACTTAGGCTTAGGTTGTACACATTACAGCCCGGGATCCACCTTGGCAGCAGCAAGGTTTGGGGGATGGGGAATTATGATGCACAGTAAATTACATGGAAAAATCCCATTACCATTTAAAATGAATAGAGGGTTAGAGTTAGGGTTATAGTTAGATCTATTTGGGATCATGCCCAAAAAGTAATGCTAGGAATCAGTTTAGTGGTTTTCATAGGAAAGCAGTATTTACAGCTTTTCATTTGGATTTGATTATGACGTACCACATATTATATGGGAAAATTCCATTGCCAATTAAAATGAATATAGGGTTCAGGTCAAAGTTAGAGTTAGGGTTAGGGTTAGTTCTATTTGAAATCCATACCAAAAACTAATGCTAATGATGAATTCTTAGTTGTTTTCTAAGGAAAATAAAAGTTACAGTTTGTCTTTCACTGTTGATTATGATGCACATTTACTAAAATATGTCAATGTTACTTTCTTTAAAAAACCTCTAAGAATCTGTCCTTAGCAATTTTTGGCCATGACTCCAAGGAGATCTAACCCTAACCCTAACTCAACCCTAATCCTTATCCTAATCCTACATTCATTTTTATTGGAAATGTCTTTTCCCATGTATTTTATTGTCATCCAGAAACAAGTCAAAAGTAAAAGCTTTCACCATCTCTTACTTTAGAAGGGACGTGGTGGCTCAGTGGGTTAGGACGCTGAGCTTGTTGATCAGAAGGTCGGCAGTTTGGCGGATTGAATCCCGAGTGCTACATAACAGAGTGAGCGCCTGTTACTTGTCCCAGCTTCTGCCAACCTAGCAGTTCGAAAGCACGTAAAAATGCAAGTAGAAAAATAGGGACCACTACGGTGGGAAGGTAACAGCGTTCCGTGCGCCTTTGGCATCTAGTCATGCCGGCCACATGACCACGGAGATGTCCTCGGACAAGCGCTGGCTCTTTGGCTTTGAAACGGAGATGAGCACCGGTCCCTAGAGTCGGAAACGACTAGCACGCATGTGCGGGGGAACCTTTACCTTTACCTACTTTAGAAAATCACTAAGTTCCTATCCCTAACAACAATTCTCTGTCATGGTTCCAGGTGGACCAAACTAGAACCCTAGCCCTAACTCTAGATTCATTTTAATTGGCAATGGGATTTTTCCATGTATTTTACTGTCATTCACAAAGAACTCTGAATGAAAAATTGTCATCATCAATGTCCTTAGAAAACTTAAGAGGAGATAATTAGGAGGTAAAAGACTTCACCAAACACATCGTCTCTGTGTGCAGATTCACTAAGTTCACACAGGGAAGATTAAGTTAAACAGTTTGGCCTTGCTGGACTGTTCAGCATACATTAAGGAAGATAGAAGCCTTAACACTGAAGTTCACAGAAAACCCACACAGAGAGATTAGAACTTACGTTTTGATTCTCAGCACCCACTTGAGCACCAAATGTGACTGATCAGAACTCTACCTCATCAGGCTGAAAGTCTGACTACCAGTAAAGAGGGAGAAGAAAATGAACTAAAACACATCAAAGAAACCCTAGTCTTCTCTTTGACTGTACATCTGTCAACAAGAGGAAAAGTCAATGATAAATGTTGAACTGAAGCCATCTTCAATTCGACATTTCATCCCAGATGTCTCAAGTAGAGAATGGTTGAGATTAGCTGGGGGGGGGGGGGGTTTCAATTTTTTTTAAAGGGTGGTTTACTATGTAAGCAGTTCATTTTAATTAGTAGTCATTTATTCAATAACTATGTTCTGTTATGTTCCTGCCTTTTAAAAAAAAATTGCCTTCTACAAAGTAGATATATGCACACACATGGCTACTCTCTACACTTTGTTTGGGCGATAGGAAGTCTCCAGGATAGGTTTCAGCCTGAGTTAGTCACCTTAAATTAATAAAATGGGGAGACCGGGAGCATTTCAAAGTATTTTGTCTCCATTTACAGAGGTGTTTTTCAGCCTATTTTTGTTGCTTGGGGGCAGTCAGGACCTTTAAGGTGCATATCAAGTTGTTTGCAGTTGTTAATATGTCAAGTTGCTTGGAGGAATACTACGGCTATTCTATCTCTTTGAGAGCTGTGGGGAAAAAAGACAAAGATATCGTTGGATTTCTGGAATAAGATTTAAGAAGCTTTGAGCTGTGTTTGGGAAACTGGAACTGCAGGCAACCTCAGCCATGATCTGATCATTTCCTCCTTTAGGCAGTCCCCCCCCCCCTTTATATCATTGGGTCTCCCTTTTGATTTTTTACACTCAGTCCTGTTCATGTCTGCCATTTCCTTTGTTTTGCTCTACAACCCCTGCTCTTTCATGCACTCATCCATACAATCTTTACCACTCCTCAGCTTTCTTCGTTAATATATTTCACAAGATATCTAATTTCCCCAGTCATATTAAATTCCATCATTCTATCAGCAAATAAATATCTGCCTATCTATGTGGGGGATCACTGGAGACTGGCTTCTTCCTAAACAGTAAAGGCAAGCATAGATAGAAAGAGAGACACTCAGAAAAATAGCACGTCTCAGTTTCCGTGAAGCAAATTGTTTTTTTTTTTTCTTTCATTCAATCCCATCTAATTCTTGGAGACTGCCTGGTCAGGTCCCTGCAATTTTCTTGGCAAGGTTTCTTCAGAAATGGTTTGCCATTGCCTCCTTCCCAGAGCTGAGAGAAAGTAACTTGCCCAAGGTCAGCCCGCTGACATTTTGCCTAAAGCAGGACTAAAATTCACAATCGCCTGATTTTGAGCTTGTTGCCTTAACCATTACACCTAGGTGGCTCACTAAAGCAAATTATAATTTGGTTTTATTAATTGCAATACGACTTTAAAAATATTTTTAAAAGGTGCAAGCATTTTACTAAATATAAATCTTACCTTTACTCCATGAGCTCAAAAGCAGCTTGAAAAGGCTGTTTCTTCTATTTTATCTCCTAGCTCTATGCTAGGAGATAGTTTAGGCCAAGAAAGTCTGATTGGTCCAAAGACACCCAGTGACTTTTCATGGCTGAGGATGGATCTGAATCAAGGTCTCATCAGTCCTAGTCCAACATCTTAATCACTATGCCAGACTGGCTCTAAATGTCATCGTTTATTCATTTATTTGATTCTTATGGCCAGCCATCCCACACACATAGCTCTGAGTGGGTGTGATGTCTCCCTTGGACAATTTCCCCGATACCTTCTCAGATGTCAGCTCAGGGCAGGATGAGCCAATTCATGGCATGTCAGAAACTGAGTTGATTGATGGCTCTGGACGGCTGTCGGAAGGGATTTGATTTGGCTGAGGCTCTAGCTGGGGAAAGCTTGCAGTGACAGATGGCCAGTGAAGAGGAAGAACTGCCTTTTGCACCTGATCCAAGAACAGATAGGGCAGAGGAAAGGCAGGAGCAGACAAGGAGAAAGTCCTGCCCATTTTGATGGGCTGCACCAAAAGCTGGCTATTTATCACAGCAGACAGATGGAGGCATTCCTGAGAATGTGTTTGTTTTCTAGTTGTGTTTGGTCGTCCTGATTTCTCCTTCACTTTGGATTGACACCATGTTTGGAATTGAATCATGCCTTGGAGAGACTGAACTTTTCTTGACCCATGAGTTCTCTTGTGTGTGGATTTAAGTTTTGCCTGGTGGATTTAAGTTCGTCTGTTGGAGTTATTTTGTTTGGGCAACTTTCCAGTATGTGGATTATTGGGCCTTTACTCTGTGGACTAATTTTGGTCTGCTCCTAGCTGGACTTTATTGGGACAGTTCTGGGTTTGGGGTGAAGGGAATTACTGGAGAATATTAATAAACTCACTAAACAATAGTTACATGTGTATGCAAGTGAGCGGGGCAGCACAGTGGGCCACAATATTAAAAATAGTTGCAATTATTAAAAACATAAGCCAAAATACTTCTATTCTGGCCACAAAATTCATTCTCCAGCTGTTTATATCACTAAATAAAGTATTAATCTTCAACAGTGGGACGTGAAATTGTCAGGCTCTAAAAACCAAGAAAGACATGCTGAGGTTCTTCTAAGCAGTTTTTTTTTACGGTTCCTCACTTATAAACAGATATCTTGCCCAACTTAAGCAGATCACCTGCACCATTAAACATATACTCTGAGAACTACTAGCGAAAAGCCGGCTTAACTCTCTTCTTCCCAAACTTAGCTATCTGTTTGTCCTTTGGAATGCCCTCCCTTCTTCCTGGGAATCCAGACACTCAGTAATATGCCAAATGGTCATATCAATTGGATGATGGGATTAATCTATCACATTGTGAAGGCTACAATAGAGACATTATCCTCTGTATGAATGGGCTTCATGCTACAACTTCATCCACCACTACTACGCCCATACTTCCATCATGTTGCTTGAGATCTTTTTTCTCTTTCCTTCCTCCCTTTCCTGACTCTAGGCAGGCTACTCTTTTGCCTTAAAATGCAGTGAGTGAAGCAGAGACATGACCCAAAAAATAAAACATGTTTTATTCAAATGCAGTTTGTTTCTGTGCGTGGACAAAGCACTCTCATATGGAGGTACAATGAACTGATTCACATGATTAGATCTTGATGGCAAAATCTGTCCTGCGACTATATCACTAGCTGTATGGTTGATTGAGGCAGGCAACAATGTCAGGAAAAGAAATAAAAACAAACTCCTTTTCCCAAGTCTTTCTCCTTCTTCCTTTTTTTACTCAATGAAAACTTTATTGATTTGCTGTTTGCCTTCTTTATGGAACTCTGAGAAGAGGCCTTGCCAGCTCCCAACCTGTTGCTTATCATTATTCACACCCAACCTTTTTCCTCCTGTTGGGTTTGGCATTTGTGTGGTGCAGAGTTGGCACCACAGTCGCAGGAAGATGGCAGGTGTGTGGAGCTAGTGGAAGGAAACTTCCCACAGAGGAAAGATTGAAGGCCATATGGACTGATTATGCCAAAAATCATTTGTCTAGTACTTTTGTTGCCAATTAAATGTTACAATTTCTCCCTCTGCCCTCTGTTCATTTATTATGTACCCCTGCTTTGCTAACCTTTTACTTCCCAGCTAGCTTGTGTGCAGTTTATCATTCTCATGACTGCAGCTAAAAAGGATCCAGACACTTTGGTTATTTTAAATAGCTTTGACTCTCCCTTTTATCAAGTCATTTTGTCGGGTCATTGTAAACTGTTGCATATTTGACTTCAAGCTTGTTAAAATGGCTTCCTTTGAAGCCAGCAGCATATCTAGGGGTATGGTAGGAGAAGATGCACATTAAAAAGAAAAGAATCAGAGCAGTGGATTTTCGGTGGGCTGGATGGCAGTAGGAAAATTAAGGCAAGTGGAAACAAAGCAAAGTCAAGCCTGGGGGGCAATGCACAACCCACACTAACAAAAAGCAGTCATCACAATTCACACTGAGGGTGAACAATGAACGGTCTGCACAGTTTGTTGCTCAATAAGATTTTTTTTTTTTAAAAAAAAAAGAATTCAATAAAAGTTTACTTTATTATTTCAGTTTAAGTTAATAGGACCAATAGAAAAACTGCTAGAGAAGAAAAGGGCTATCTTTGTGTAAGGGTTGCGGAGTAAATTCAATGTACATGCTGTTTTACTTACAGGTGGGACTTTCTGCCTTCATTTCCTCCTGAATGTCAACTTGTCCTCATTATCTTTTGCTCTCAGACTGAGTCACACACTGACATGGCCTGTGCGAAGATGTAAATGCTGCCTTTACGACTTCTTCTAATTTCTCACCTTTGTCTGCCTCCTGCCTCCTCTGTCATAAGGATGCCCTGGGCCTTTTTTCTCAGAGCGTTTACTAGAGTTGCAATCTCCCTTTAGAGAACATCAGCTCAGAATCATTGATGTTTTAATGGCAACCTGATTGAAAGCAGGCAGGCAGGCACTGCAAGTGCTCCAGAAGAAAAGAAATCTGAGGTCAGAGCCAACAAAGGAACACAGCCAACTTGCACAAAACAATGCTGTTTACACCCGGGTTTTACTTGGGCATGTAAAGGAGCAACAGAACTGTCAGTTCAAATGAGATTGCAACTTTATTTCCAAGAAAGAGAAAAAGGGCAAGAAGCTGATTTCTTTATTTCTTTCTCTTTTGGAAATAGCAGCCATATTTACATGAGTTTACTGTTTACGTAATTATGTAAGTTCATGAGTAGGCTTGTCTTGTCAGTAGCACCTTTGCACAAATAATCCTTTACAGATAAACTATACAGATAACAAGTAGAATGTTTGGCACACTCTCTCTTTCTCTGTCTCTGTCTCTATCTATCTAGCAATCTATCTCCATTTTTAAGTGGTCTTGACTATTGGTGACTGCCTGGACTAATCCCTACAAAGGGTTAATAGATATTTGGTGATCCTCTATCTTTATGCACAGCCATGCCCTGTTAATATTATCTTGATCCAAAACTTGTTTCTCTGATGTAATGTAGCTATGATAATTAGTGTATCTATCTGTAATTCTATTTAAAAATATTGTTCTCTTTCTGCTACTTATCTACTGCTATCTTGCTTACGCTGAATAAGTTGTCTTCAGTTCAGGAGAGGGCTTGCTGTTAGACTATTTTATATAATATACCGTGTTTTTTAGTTTACTATATATGTGAAAATATATATTGCAAGAAAGTAAGGAACTATAGGCCTTTTTATGCATATCCATTATAACTTATGGCTAAAATTTTTACTGATCTATTAGATCAGATTAAATATGTCCAAATTTAATCTTATTGCCTTCAGGTCTGAAGTGTCCAATCTAAACCACTGTTTCCACTTTTGAATCTCACATTCAAATTGCACCTGCTTATCTTCTAAACTGCATCCAAATGAAATAACTGAATGCTTGATCCAAGTACGCTTTCCTTTATGGTAATTATTTTTTTATAAATAGGACTGAACAAGTATTTATTTCTGAAATCATAAGGATGATTAGACAACAGCCAAGAATGGATTAGTTGTGGTGTTACTTAATCTGGAAGGCCATTCTGTGTGTGTAATTGCTAAGCACCTGAACCTATCCTAAAATTATTTTTTAAATTATTCTACCAGGTTTATGCTTTTGTTTGTCTGAAGGTGACTAGATTTCAAAATACCATGTTTGATAAAGTTTTCTTGAATAGTGTGTAATGTATACTCAGGGAAAATTAGTATACTGAGTAGATTAAATGTTTCAATAATAGTCATAAATACTTTTCAAATAAAGATAAAATTGTTGCTCTTTAGACTAATATTGTTTTATTACATATATGTTAAAGTTGCTATAATTTATTTCCATAGGTTTATAGAATATTTGTCTTCAAACACAATAAAAAGAAATTGGAATGCCTAAATCCTTTTATATACTGTACAAGGGGGAAATCTTTTTAATAGCAATGCAAAGTTACACTGCCTACTGAGATTGCAAATATATTTTACCAAATTAACTGCTCAAGTGGAACACAGTTCCGTGCTAGTCTGTAATACAATGTCTCAAATAACAGTTCAGTAGTATGTATTTTTCATGATTTGTATAAAATGAATCTAATATCATTTCTCATCAGATAACACTAGCAATAAATGGAAGATGAAGAAGAGATGAAATTTTTGAATTTGAAAGTAGTGATAAGAAACATCTATAACAATAGCCTCTGTTATGATAGCCTGAGATATTTTTTAAAGAGAGAAGTTAATCTATTGTGTTACACATAATAAATAGGTAGGTTGCAGTCTCTCTTTTTGATGTACCATTCATTGGCAGGATTTAGTGTTTAGAACTTCAGAGATTCATCATCGTAAAATTTAATCAATGATAAGTTATACTGGCTTTGCAAATAAGTGCAATATATATAAGTAATATATAATATATAAGTGCAATAAGTATTAGGGTTTTAGCAGCTCCCACAAAATCTCTTGTGTACTCTAGATTTTATGACATTTCACTGGGACTGGGACTATGATGTCTAAAGTCTAGATATGAAGCAAAATATATACTACAATTTACAGTACTAGAAGACTTGTGTTTGTGTGTGTGTTTGAGAGATGATGATGATGATGATGATGATGATGATGATGATTGATTTAAAAAAACAAACCCTGATTTAGTTAGGTTAGATTAGAGGAATATTAAACAATCCATTGGCTTTAGTTTTGTCAAAAGTATTTCTAATTCAGTGCACAGGTCTAATCAAAAATATACTGCATAGTACACTCATTGGAACTGTAGATGAAAAAGTTGTAGCTGTTAATCAAGGACTGTAGAATCATCCATAGTAGTTCTTTAATTTATTCCAAGTCTTGCTTCTATCTGAATTTGAATTCTCATTTCAGTTCAAGAATTTCAATAGCTTTGTCTTCTTACAGAACTTCAACAGAATTTCTTCTGTTTGTTCTTTCAATCATCAACTCTTTGGGTGCCATTTGGTAATCTTAAGGTTCTATAACTATAATGGATGGTTCTGGTTTTCTTGATAACATGTATCAACTGCTGCATATGACAAAGAGTGGTTAATATTTTAAAGGAACTTTGGAGGTCCTCTGTGAGTGTTCTGTTTTCAGGGGTTAGCCAGTTAATTATGATGATGCCCAGTTATACAGCATTCTCATTGAAGATGGTTTTAGGGTTGGGGTAATGGTTGGTCCTGTTCTAACTCCAGTTCAGGGGCACAGATAAAAATATATCATTTCCTTCAGATGTTTACTCAAATTATTATTGGTTTTTACTACAACTACTTGGAGGATTGGAAAGTGGTAGTATAAATTTTCTAACTTTGGTGAGATTGATATATTGCCTATTTAAAACTGACAACCATTCTGAGAATTTTTAAATTGGCTGAGATACAAATGTTCTAATAATATATCCCAGAAGTCAATTTGTCAGGGGAAAAAAGCCTAGGATCATATGGAATTGGCTTAAGGCTGAAGGAAATAATCCATGTTTGCAGTCACATAGGTGCAATCCATGATTTTCAGATTTTATAAGGCTTCTAGACCTTACAAGAGCTATGGTAGCACAGTGGTTAGAATGCAGCATTGCAAGCTAACTCTGCCCACTGCTAGGAATTCGATCCTGATGGGGCTCTAGATTGACTCAGCTTTTCATTCTTCTGAGATCAGTAAAATGAGCACACAGATTGTTGGGGGCAATAGGCTCACTCTGTAAACCACTTAGAGAGTGCTGTAAAGCACTGTGAAGTAGTATATAAGTCTATGGTCATTGATAGACACATATTTGACAAGGGAGAACAGCAGAAGATGCTGTAGAGAAAGACTAAGGAAGGCAAAAATAGTTTAATTGAACACAGTTGCTATTTGCAGAATTAAAATTATATAGTCCCAATTCAAAAGTTACATACATCATGCAATTTTCATGTTTTGTTATAGTTTTTGGAACCCTCTGTTTTTGCTGTATGTTTTGGTGAGAAACAGGGATGCATTCCTGATAGGGAAAATTGGACATAAATTATAGAAACAAATAGTAATTTCCAGTTCTATAATCACAATACTTTGGAGATTGAAATTTAGATGAACTTTCCTATCAATACGACTCAGTTCTGCCAAAGACATTGCCTATAATTGGCAACCTCTCATTCAGTCTGAGCATACAAATTAATAAAGATATAGATATTCAGCCACCTAGAGTCCAGTTGAAATCTTATGGTCAGTAAATACCCCCTAATTGAAATGTGAGAATTGGAGGACATTCTCTTAGTTGGCAGTAAAATGACTAAAAAAAGAAGCTAGTTACAGTAAATATCTGCACGCAGGGAGAAAATCTGCAAAATAATTCAATGATTCCTGATAAGGAAAAATTGTAGAATCATCAAGTCTTATGGCTGCAGTATAAGTGTGGGAAAGCAAGTGAGGGGGGAGACCTTCCAATGTGGAACATGGAAAGCTCCATAAAGTTAAAGTGTTTCAAAGAAAGAATTAGTTTTGCCGGTTTCCAATGCATCACTGCTGAATCAGAAGGAAATAATTTTGTCTCTTAAACATTGTCAGTGTTGTAGAATCACCAAAATCAGAGCTGGCTAGGACCTGGCAGGAAGGTGCTGTGCAGAAGTATGGTTGATTAGCTTTTGCTTAGCTGTCAAAACTTTTTAAAAGATCCACTGTTTTAATAACAATGTTGGGAGGATTGTGTTTTAATGGGGGCTTCTGCAGGGGTTGTCCCCATCTGAATTCTTAACCATGGCAAATTCAATTATAGAAGAGCCTAGCTGAAACTTTATTTCCGTATCTGCTCTTGGTCTGTACTGCATGTGAATAAATGTGTAGCTACCCACATCCTTATAGATATGAGTACACAGATGAACACATATATACATGACAAGAGGAAGAATGGCCTGAAATACAGTTACAGGGAATTTCATTAAATTAGAAAAGAGATAACAGATCCCTGGAGCAATTTCAGTACAGATGAAAGACACTGTCAGAATAAGAGATACTGTGATTATATCTTTTTCCATTGAATAATTTAGAATTTAGGAAGGAAGGAAGGAAGGAAGGAAGGAAGGAAGGAAGGAAGGAAGGAAGGAAGGAAGGAAGGAAGGAAGGAAGGAAGGAAGGAAGGAA
>JAKJMR010000009.1:3199833-3224552 GCA_024449315.1 Daboia siamensis | reverse complement strand
GAAGGAAGGAAGGAAGGAAGGAAGGAAGGAAGGAAGGAAGGAAGGAAACAGAGTAACAAAGTAACAGAATGTTAGAATAACAGAATAACAGAGTTGGAAGGGACTTTGGAGGTCTTCTAATACTGTGTTTCCCCGAAAATAAAACCAGGTCTTTTTTTTTTTTCCTCCCAAAGAGGCACCAGGTCTTATTTTTGGGCGATGTCTTACTCACTTCTGGCTCCAACAACTCTGCCCAGCAGGTCCACTTCTTCTGTGGCTGAAGGAACAGCTTTATTCTGCAACTGCATTCCGGCCTGCATTTTGCAGTCAGGGCTTGCCAAAAGGTCTATGCAGCTGAGTACTGAGCTATGGATTCAATCCATAGCCCGGTCCTTGGCTGCAGAGGCCTTCCAGAAAGGCCTGTGACTGAGTAATGCAAGCCTGGCTGCAGAAGACACTGCAGAAGAAGTGGGCTGGCAAGGAGAAGGCTGGCTGCAAGGTAAGTAGGTGTGGGGCGCCTGGGGCAGATCCACACTCCCACCCCTTCCCTAGCTTGATTTCTGTTTGTGCCTTGCCCCAAAACTAGGGCTTATTTTGGGGATAGGGCTTATATTAGGCCCACCCAGAAAAATCAAGCTAGGGCTTATTTTTGGGGCAGGTCTTACTTTTGGGGAAACACGGTACAACTGGCTGCTTGAGTAGGAGACCCTATGACATTCTGGACAAATATCTATCCAATTTTTAAAACCTCCAGTGATGGAGTACCCACAACTACTATCCATTCCAAGGATTAAATATTCTAACTGTCAGGAAATTTCTCCTTAATTCTAGGTTGGATCTCTCTTTGTTAAGTTTCCATCTATTGCTTCCTGTCTTGCCCTCAGGTGCTTTGGAAGTCATCCCCCTCTTCTTTGTGACAGCCCCTCAGACATTGGAAAATCTATATTGAGTATAGTGACATGTGACCCCAAAGTACAAAGTACAATAAAAGCATATCAGTGAGACTATAATGGAAAAATTATTCTGTTCAGGAATTTATACTTTCAGGAGATAAACTTCTAAAGTGAAGGGACTATTTTATATTCATCCTAAATTTTGCGATTTGGAAAGAAAAAAATAAGGAATTGTTGCCTCTGGGAAAAATTATGCTAGAGCAATCCTTCTATTTCCAAACTGGCTGTGTGCATTCAATAGTAAAATCACCATTCGTGAAAACTTCACATATTACTCCACAGCTGGTTAGATGGCACCCTTGACAACTGTTCTGGTTAATCAAGGGTGTCAAGGCGGCTATTGCTTTGCTGTTCTGTGGCTATCATTTCCAATTCTCTCCTTAATATCAGCATATTACAGGTAAAAGTATCTTGATTTCTGAGACCCCCAAGTGATATAATAAGCAGGTAAAGTTGGTTTGCTATGCAAGGGTGGGAAATTAGCAGAGAACTCCACATTCAATTGACTGAGCCTTCTGGTTTAAACTTACAAGCAGGGCGCAGGATTGCTGAAAGCCCGAATGTCTCAGTTTTAATACATCCTGTCAGTGATAAATCCTCTTGGTCCTTAGCACAAAATCTGGCTGCCTCTATTCTGCAGGGCCAAGGTCAGAGCCTCCCACTGCTTTGTATCTGTTCGACTTTTTAGGCTCCCAGATTTCACATTTTAATTGCGCTGGTTCTCTGTGCCAGCCCCCAGGAAATATGGCTGTGGTGATAACACCGTATAAAAATGTAATTGGTGTAAACAAAATTTTCCTAAGTATGTTTGCATGAGCATGAATGCACTGGGTTGCTGGGGTTTTTTTTTTACATGATTACATTAGGTAATTATAATTCATGAGTGCAGTTAGTGAAATCGTAAGTCTCGGGACCGAACCTCATCCAGACTGTCAAAAGTATAATCAAATACTTTGCCATGTTTCCCTTGATATAAGCAAGAAGCTGAAGTAATCATGCTGTCAATTAGGGCTTAAGTTAGACTTCTCACTGACTAGAGAAATCTGGCCAGGGAGGGAGAATTTCCAAGAAATGCGCAGCTTGATGGTCCTTTTTTGACATGTGTGTTTACTGCCATCTGGTGGAGTGGAAGTACTGAACACCCCACCATTTTGCCAAGAACAGGTCCCTGATGCAAGCAAGCTAAACATGGGGTCTGTCCTCTGAGTTTTGGAAAAGGCCTCAATATTTGTTAGCTGAAGCAGATTCCACTAAACAGAAACTATAGGCCTCGGAGAACCTTCTACAAACACTGCCTACATTTGGGGATGATTGAAATTTCAACGAAAGAGGGTGGAGTGAAGACAGCAATTGTGTTGAGCAATTCTGCTAATCAAATATTAGCGGCATTCCTCATTTATGATGAGTTCAAATGCAAAACGGGTAAGTGGTTAATCTGCATGTAAAGAGAAATGAAATTAACTGGAAGGTGAATCTTGATCCAGCTTTGTGGGTTTGAAAAAGTCATGGTGTTTCCGATGGTATGAAAATACCAGAGCATGATTAATTCTTTTATACCATGTTTCCCCAAAAGTAAGGCCTACACTAAAAGTAAACCCTACCTTGATTTTGGGGGTGGGTGAGCATAATATAAGCCCTACCTCAAAAATAAGCCCTAGCTTGGGGACAAGGCACACACCTAAAAATCAAGCTAGGGGAGGGGTGGGGGTATGGAGCTGTCCCACCCACTCTGCACCCACTTACCTTGCAGTCAGACCTCTCCTTGCCAGCCCACTTATTCTTCTGAGGCCCCTTCTGCAGCCAGGCCTGCATTTCTCAATCACTGGAAGGCCTGTGCAACCAAGACCTGAGCTGTGGATTCAACCTGTAGCTCAGTTCTGCAAGATCTCAGCAGCTGAGCACCAAGCTATGGATTGAATCCATAGCTTGGTATTCAACTGCTTAGGACTTCTGGAAAGGCCTGACTGCAAAATGCAGGCTCAAATGGAGCTGCAGAACTTCAGCCCCAGAAGAAGTGGACCGGCTGGGTGGGGCTGTCGGTGCCGGAGGTGAGGTAATAAGACCTGGTGCCTCTTTTGGAGGAAAAAAAAAAGATCCAGTCTTATTTTCGGGGGGAAACGGTACTATCCTTAGGTGAGAACAATAGTCCAGGGTAGCAAAATCTGTTCTCACAGACCAGGTATTAAATACAGCTCCTTCTCTAAGTCAGGACTCTCCAAACTTGACAACTTTAAGACTTGTGGACATCAATTCCCAGAATTCCACAACCAGCCATTCTGGCTAGGGAATTCTGGGAGTTAAAATCTACAGGTTTTAAAGTTGCCAAGTTTGGTGACCCCTGCTTTAATTCATTTGAAAGATAAGATCTTGGAGGCAGGAATCAAGGCTACAGTTCTGCCAAGAGATCTATGAGCAGTTTGTGTTAATCATGATCCTATCTCTAAAATGGACATACTTTTATTTACAATTTACTTTGCAAAAGGATTATCAAATCAAATAAAAAACTCTGCACTTATGAAATTAATTTTTTTTTTCATTTTAGGTCTATATAAAATTGAATAGATTGAAATATCAAATACACTTGCTTGAAGAATTCAATCAGTTATAGTTTGCAAAGGTAAAGATGGCCGATTAAAAAACCTTGTCTGAGAGTTACTAGACACTGCAGCTTTTCTCTCCCTGAAAACCTCACAAAATACTGCTTCAAATAAGTACTTGGATGAAAGTCATATTGCTTGTAGGTTTTCTGATCTTAGAACTTCTGTTTTCATTTGAAGTAACAGTGAACCATAATAATAAGAAAAATGGATCCGTGAGATCAGAC
The DNA here is from genome assembly GCA_024449315.1 of Daboia siamensis. Lineage (NCBI taxonomy): Eukaryota > Metazoa > Chordata > Lepidosauria > Squamata > Viperidae > Daboia > Daboia siamensis. Next base: position 3,220,796 of record JAKJMR010000009.1, on the reverse strand, counting down.
AAAATTATAGGTAATAGTTAAGTGCAAAAAGGTTAAAAATAAATTACTCTTCAGTTCTACAGAGGCATTTCATCTCCGCTATGCACTCAAGGTTGAATTAAAACAGAGGCACCATGTCGCCCATAAAACCCAGTGCCAATTCTATGAGATAAGTTGTTGTGTTTACAAAATGTGGTTTGGAAGAGGCTGCTCTTGTAAAGTTCTTTTCAAATACAGGTAGTCCTCAATCATAATTGAATCCAAAATTTGTGTTGCTAAGTGAGACAGTTGTTAAGTGAATTTTGCCCCTTCTTACAACCTTTCTTGTCACAGCTGTTAGGTGAATCACTGCAGTTGTTAAATTAGTAACACATTGGTAAGTGAATGTGACCTCCCATTGACTTTGCTTGTCAGAAATTCGCAAAAGGTGATCACATGACCCTGGGATACTGCAACTGTCGTAAATATGAGGCAGTTGTCTGAATTTTGATCACTTGACTATGGGGATGCTGTAATGGTCGTAAGTAGGAAAAACGGTCATAGGTCACTAAACTTTGGTCATTAAATGAACTGTAAGTCAAGGATTATGCGTAGACAGCTCAGACTGTTTTTTTTAAAAAACATGTTGAATTCAAATTCTGAGGCTTCTCTTTGTTTTTTTAACTTGTGGCATCTGTTTGTCAAAGGAAACATCTATGAGATCTCTGAATGTGTGATCTGAAGCTCATGGTGTGGAAGGGAGAAGGAAGGGAAAAAGAAGGAAAGCTCCAAAACCCATTGGCAGCCCGCCTTTGTTTTGCAAGCTATGCAGCATTTTAAGAGAAACTGATTTGAGGCACAGAAATACTCTTTTCTTCCCTGTGCTTTCCCCACCCACCCACCCCCGAGTTTGTTGGAATGAGAGAGGCTGACTTCATAATGAAATTCATTTTTCAAAAATCACATCCATGTAAGGAAATTCACTCTTCCCATGAAAAATATGCTTTTTAATTTTGAATTTTTTTTTTATGACTGGTGAAATGGTTTTACTTTGTAAAGTTGCTTTATGAAATCCATAGATTGCAATCCAATTATTAAAAAAAAAACAGTGTGTTGATTTCTTCCCCAATTCCTAACCTGGGTGAAGTTATTATAGTCTTTCAATTCATTGAAGGCGGTTGCATAAACCCAAAGTATCATTTTAGGGGGCTTAAGACTTCACAAAGTTTCTGAAGCACAATTTATAAAGAAGGATGGACATATCAATCAAATCTGCTTCATTTTACTTACTACTTCATTGGTGCAGTATTCTAGTCAGCTCTGAGGTGGGGTGTCCCTATAGTTGTTGTTGTTGTTATTGTTATTATTGTAATGTTAAACATTTGGCTTATTAATGTGCTAAGTGTGCTCAGCCTTCCTTTTCAAGCTTGCTTTCTGAAATGTCTGTGTAATCACACAATGCTGCAAGATTAAAGGACTCTAGTCCTCCTGGATAGGATGTTTAGACCAGGCTGACTGAGGAGGGGAGAAGTGCAAACATCGGACATTTCTCAATTCTATCCAGAACTGCCATAGACAGCTTAAGAAAGATCCTATGATTCATAGGGCTCGAAGGTCTTTTAGTCCAACCAGCTGCCCAAGGGAGGAGTCCAGTGGTGGGATTCAAGTATGTGAACAACCGGTTCTCTGTGTGGATGCCGGTTCCGGAAGGCTGTTGTGGAACTGGGCAGCAAAATATTAGCTACCGGTTCTACCGAAGTGATGCGAACTGGCTGAAACCTACCTCTGCAGGAGTCCTTATACCATTCCAAATAAATGGTTCTCCAATCTTTTCTTGAAAACCTCCAGCAATGGAGCACCAGGAGACAGGCTGTTATCCACTGACTAATTGTTCTTCCTGTCAGGAAATTTCTCTTTGTTCCAGGTTGGATCTCTCTTTGACAAGCTTCCCCCCATTGCTTCTTTGTCCTGCCCTCAGGTGAAATTAAGAAGTGAACTTTTGGTAAAAGGGCAGAGGAACAAGAGGCTGGCTGATGGCAGATACAACCATTCATTTAGCGATGGTTCAAAGTTATAAAAGCACTGAAAAATGTGGCTTACGAGCAGTCCTCACTTTGCAACCAGGACAGCATCCCCATGGTCATACGATCACAATTTGGTTGCTAGGCATCCAGCATGTATTCAGAATGGCTGCAGTGTCCTGGAGTCATGTGATCACCATTTGCGACCTTCCCAGCCAGCTTCTGACAAGCAAAGTCAATAGGGAAAAGCCTGATTCACTTAAAGACCATGGGATACACTTAACAACTGCAGTGATTCATTTAACAATCATGGCAAAAAGGTCATAAAATTGGGCATGACACACTGAACAACTGCTTTGATTATTGATAGGAATGCTGTCTCAGTTGTGGTCATAACTCAAGGTCTAGCTGCAGTGGTGGGATTCAGCCGGTTCACACCACTTCGGCAGAACCAGTAGCTACTTTTTTGTTGCCCAGGTCCAGAATGGACTTCCGGAAGTGGCATCCACACTGAGAACTGGTTGTTCACATATTTGAATCCCACCACTACCTAGCTCTATTTTATTTCCTTACTGAACAGTTGGAAGAGATCCTGGTGAAATCTTGGGGGAATTGTAGTTTTCCAAGGACACTGACCAGGTTGGCAACTCAGCATCTTGAAAATGATTCTAAAAGAGGAAAAGCAACAGAAATGCTTTCAACTTTGAAAGGAAAGAAAAAACATTGAAAAAAATAACAAAGAGAGATTTTTTTTCTTTCCCTTTATTTACTTTTTTCTTGCTTCTTTTTATCTTCTTGTTTAAAAGTTTTTAAAAAAATTATATACAAAAAAAGTGCTTTCAATCTGCCTGTGAAATCAAGTGTTCGGCAACTTTTCTGCAGTTTTCACCAAAGGGAGGCAAAACAATGTTATTGGATTTTTTAAAAAAATGCAGCTGAAAATTAAAACTGACATGTTTACCAGGAACACAGAAACACCTTGAAACATCAAAACAAGCTCAAAATTAAGAAAATATTACTTGCCATTTTGCCAAGTAACTGAAAATACTACTATTCATTTTCCCCCCACTTGTCATCTTTCTTAGTATAAGGTCACTTTGTTATCTAGAATTTTTTTTTTTTTAAAAAAATGTGTACTGAATTCAGTTGATCATTTGACGCTTCCCTCTAATTTTATCAACTAGTAAAAATGGAAATTAGATAACTGTCAGGCCCTGGAAAGTATGTATTAGGCTTATGAGTAATACATGGGATTGAACTGATACATTCACAACCTTCCTTTTTTCATTCTGAGGGAACCTGGGAAAAGAAGGCTAAAAGCAAAAGACTGATAAGGGCCAGAGGACCATAATTAGAATTTCAAATACTGAAAGTGTCACTTTAAAGAACGGACTTGTTTAATTGAAATGTGTGATCCAGCAATTCAGGAATCCATGGTCTGCCAGCTCATGGGAGGGGTGATATTTTCTGCTGTCAGGCCCTTGGATGTTGTATCCATTCAGCATCCCCTTGTACACTGATCCAAGTTGTACACTGCTTGACCACAGAGCTCTGGGGGATGAAGTTCCAGAAGAGAGACCTGAGAGCACTGTTGGAAGAAACTTAAAGTGAGTTTTTTAAGAGCTCATATTAGGGATTACCTTGTGGCGATAAGGGTGGCAAAATGTCACTATTTCTGTACGGTTGCTTCATCTGCTGATCCAGCAGCCTGTTTAGGTGGATCTGGTTTCCACTTGGTAGGGAGGACCCCCTGTGCATCTGCTGGGCTGCTGTGAGGACTATTGATTGAAGGCATCATTTCTCTTCCTTTCTCTGTGGCTGGTTTCATTCAGTGTTGGTTATAAGAAGCAAGGCAGGAGTTAGATCTTCTGTAATGTGCTGCTTCTCTTCTCCCTGCATGAAACCACTAAGTGAAGTCACATGCTGGTCTGAAGTTCAATAGCATCAGTACACTGAAGATATTGTTGAAATTAAAATCTTCATCAGGTTCCAGTCCAAGCCGGGAATAATCAAAATGGAGACTGCTTTAGGAAAAAAAAAAATTATCTTCAAATCAATCCATCGAAGACTAAATGACTTTGGTAGGATTGCAGGGATTTGGGTTCTCTAGATTTGGAGATATTTCATTTTTTACCTTGGATGGGGGTCTCACACATTCAAGGCTGTTTCACAATCTGGGGGTCTTCCTAAACTCATAGCTCCTGCTTTGGTAAGCTGCCAGCTGTGGCACAATTTGCACAATTTCATCTGTGCCAGTTTCACCCTTTTCTAGAGGGGGGGCCATTGATACTCACTGACATCCTGCTGAACTCATGACTACTGCAATGTGTTCTACATGGGAATGACTTTGAAAACCATCACAGGAGCTACTGCTGGTCCAGAATGCAGAAGCACAGGCACTAATGGGTATGTCTCAACATGCCCATTTTATACCTCTGGCTCATGATCTGCACTAGTTGCTACTTTATTTATGGAGATTCTCAGTTATCCTGCTCACGGTTTTCCCAAAGGTGCTTTTTCAAAAGTCTTTTGTTTCTCTTTGAAGACGTTTTGCCTCTTATCTTCAGTTCTGACTGAATGGTGGATGATGGAAGGATTTATATTCCTTGCAGTCGTCTGCTCATTAGCTCTCTTTCTGGGAGTTGTTGAGGTCACTTGGAGGTTCATCTGTGCCCTCAGAATCACCTGAATAGTGCAAATGGGTGTGGAACCTTCTTGGAACTGCTGAAAGGACTGTGTAGTAAACAGAAGATAGATAGTGTCGTATCCCACCCCCAATGAGAGTGGGCTATTCAGTCTTCATATAGATGGCCTCTTTGACCTCTTTTTCAGACCAGCAGTTTGAAAGTTGCTAGTTTGCTTCTGATTCAAGGTGCTGGCCATTAGCCTACATGACTCTACATGGCATAGGGACTGGTTACTTGAAGGACCACCTGTCTTCTATAGTGTCTGCATGATCTGGCAGAGTTGATGTACTTCAGGTTCCTTCAGATAAACAATATCAGGACCCTTTAATGTGCTTTCCCTGTAGTAACACTTGCCCACTGGAATGAGTTTCCCCCTTAAGGTTTGAGTAACTTCCATCCTATTGTTATTTAAAAGGAATCTTTAAGACCTGGCTCTTTGCCCAGCTCTTTGGCAAGGGGGAGCAAAGCCTCCTTTGGATTGTGTTTCTTTCTTTTTATTCCTGCCTGTGTTTGGTTTATCATTCTTGCCATTTTTTTTTACTTATCATTTTTGTCTATTGTACTGTTTTTAACTCCTCTCAGAGTCATTGGGAAGGGATGACGTAATTTGAATAAATAAATAAATATTTTTTTCATTGTATGCACATAGACAGGCACATTGAGAATTGTACTGAAGACTGTTCTTCTGATTCTCTACAGGGAAGATAGGCAATAAGATTCCAAAATTCAGTGTGTGACAGTCAGGGCTTTTTTTCTCATAGAACGCTCAGAACGGAGTTCTGGCACCTTTTTTTGGGTGGAACCTGGTAGAGTAGGCAAGGCGGGTTGTATGACATGTGTGAGTTCTGGCACCTTTTTCTTTTACAAAAAAAGCACTGGTGACAGTCCAGCAATAGAATGTATGTTGATATTAACATACCAAAAAAAAAACAAATCCTAGTTCAGTGGCCTTGATGTAGACATCCAAGGAGATTATGGATTGTCCTGGCCTTAATGGCTTTCTCCTCATTTCATTGGGAATGGGGAAATAATATTCTCATGCAGATTGGTTCTTTCCATGAAGGTGGATGAGATCATAATGCACGCCACGGATTCCTGCAAGGAACTCATCATTGGGGTTCAAAAGAAGCATGGAGAGAAAGAATGCCATCACTGATCTGAAGGCTCTTTTTAATTAAACTCTTGCGCATTATAGTATCTCATTTATCAACCCCTGAAATAATAATTAACACACTTGGGGATTTTCCCTCTCAGAAAAATAATAACTAAGAACAATTACAAGAAAGCCCTCCTTTAGGGATGGAATTTTTGTTGTTGTTGAGAATATATGTAGCATTCCTATCCCCCTCATATTCACATGTTACTATTTTTACTGACACTCCCCTCTTCACATCCTTAACACAATATTGAATTATCAGATACTTAGTTTACAAATGCCTTTAACTTTGATGTTTGACACTCCTTTGCAGATTATACACTGATAGCACCTTTCATGAGCTCGGATAAACCTTATCCAAGTGAAATCTATTTTCTTCTGGGCTTGTAGTGCACCATTGGTAAATGTGTGCAAGCCAAGGAGGTTACAGGGAGAAGATGCTTGTGTGATCAGCTATTTTCTTTGGCCTTTCCATCTGCTCCCCTTGATTTTAAAACCAAGCTCATGTTGCCTTGCTATGTGGCTTTGTTTTCCAGTCTTTTGAGAGTTTTGATTGATTGATTGTAGCCATTCTTCAGTCCTTTGATAAAAGGTGGATAATAAATCTTCCAGCAATTAAATGCATACTGCTATTGCAATGCAATACATGTAGCCCCAAGCATTGGCTCTGGTTCATAGACTAAGTCAACGGAGCCGTCATCTTCTGGACTATCTATCTGCTAACCACTCTGTGTTCTTTTACAGGTGTTGATGTGTGTGAAATGCCAGCTACCAGAATCAGGCCTGTCTTCCAGAATAAACATACCACTCATGTTGGTGGCATGTTTTCACAGTCTTTCCTATTAACTTCTCAAACAGTAATGAGTTCTCTGTTTCCTTCCAGCTATATGTTGTCTTCTGGCAGTCCTGAAGGTTATTGTCTGATTGAAATGGCTGCAAATGAAATTTCTTCTGTCCATCAGAGGCTCTCTCTGCCAGCGCAAATGACTCAGGTGAACTTGCCAAGCAGAACCTAAAATCAAATCTTAGCACATCTATTTTAATATCTCTTACAAAGCACCTATGACATAATTTTGAATTAGTTGAGGCATATTAATAATGATACCCATTTAAGATGCAGTCAACTGGGGGGAAATTCTCCTGCATTTCCCATTGCTTTGAAAAATATGATTCTTGCTATAGTTTAATTTCAGTGGGGCTTTTAGGGGAGAACTCCCTAGTGGTTGTTTTAAGGAGCTACTGAATCTTTATGTTCAGTCAAGACAGTTAATGGATAGCTTACACGAAGCAGTTCATTTATGAACAACGGGAATATATAGCACAATGATGAGTGTGTACATAAAGAGTGACACCTTTTTTCAACGTAGATAATTCCATATATGTTAAGATGAAATTCCTATCATCCCTAACTCACACTCAATGGTTTCTATAATAATTTCCCCTACCCAACAAAAAGCTAGTAAAAGAAGAAGAAAAAACATTATTAAGGAGCAATTGTTATGCTTTATGTTAAATAAACATAGAAGCAAACAGTTAATGAAATTTATTTAGTTTACTTATATCTGCCTACCTCATAAAGACCTAAATATTAGTTGATTAGGCTATCCTATTTAGGAGACAAAAAAATAAAGAAACTCAGTTAGTTTTCCCAAAGGTGCTTTTTCAAGAGGCAACTAGACTTTGTTTTTTTTTTTGAAGATGTTTCACATCTCATCTAAGAAGCTTCTTTAATTCTTCTTCAGAACTAAAGAAACTTCTTGGAAAAGAAGTGAAATGTCTTCAAGAAAAAAAAAAGGAAGTCCAGTTGCTTTTTGAAAAAGCACCTTTGGCAAAACTATGACCTGAACAACTGAGGATCTCCATAGATACAGTTAATTTTGTTGCTGTGTCATTGTTTTTAAGAGTTTGGCTGCCCAGAAAGTGTAGGGCTGTATTTATTAATATAGCTGCTAATTTGGGAAGTAGATTCAGCTCTTACTGACTCTCCTTTCTTGGACAAAGACTTAGGTAATCCTAGTTATTTTCTTTTTATTCCTATGGTACTCAAGTTCTTTAACAAGTGACTTGTCATGGGGCTTTTAGGTAAAAGTAAAGCACTTTGCTACTAATTTTCTACTTTGAATGCTTTGGAATATCTGCTGCTTCTTTGCTTGTTGTTGTTTAGAAGAGTCAGGTTCTATAATGCTTTTATCCCCTTGACATTTTCAGACTTATGCAGAAAATGGACCAGACCAAACCTCGGCTCCCCATGCATTTCCTGCCCAAACCATTCTCAGTCAAGCAGCATATAAATTTAATTATCATTACTACTCTAATACCACACAGCAAAAAAGCTGGAATGTTCAAAAGTCTGGACCAGGCCTGCTGGAATTTTCTTTTCAGCCTGCTTTAAACACAGAAGAAGACTTCTTAAAGAATTGATCGAAGGATCGTAATATACTGCTCAAAAAATAAATAAAGGGAACAGAAAATAAGACATCCTACTATTAAATACAGTACATCGTGTTGTTTAAGTGTTCCCTTTATTTTTTTTTGAGCAGTATATATTTATGTCCGTATTTTCTGACAACTTGCCAGATAGATTCAAAACTAAAAGGGAAGGTGGCCTGTCTTTGCAATTCTGGAATATACCACCCTGCAGAGAACTACAATCTGAAACAATCCCATAGACAGAAGTAATTTACTTGCCTGGGGTTCTTCTCTCAAATTTTCTTTTATGAACAGAAAAAAGTACACAATGACAGCTGTTCTTACCAGAACTTTTATTTGGATTATATTTTTTAGATTGCCTTTGGGCCCACATTTCTTGGACATGTCCCTTCTCATCGCATAAACATTCATCCAAGTTCTGGACAGATTTATGGCTTCAGAGGCTGCATCAGAGAGTTCCAAGTCAACACCCAAGAACTCTTCATTATAGAGGAGGCATTGGAAGGACAGAACATTAACAACTGTAACGTTCTGGTTTGTGACTATCATCCATGCCGCAATGGTGGGACTTGCACTAGGTAGGCATAAAGTCATTGCAATTATATGTGTCAGTGCATCATTTGATTTATTCTTTGGCTTGTTTGCTTGCAAAGTTTATAGGTTGCCCTATGTCAGACTGACCAGAGGTAGTCCTCAATGTAGAACAGTTCATTTAGTGACCGTTCAAAGTTACAACAGCACTGAAAAAAATGACTTACGACTATTTTTCACACTTATGACCCTATGGTCACATGATCAAAATGCAGTCACTTGGCAACTGACTTGTAGTTATGACAGTTGCAGTGTCCCATGGGGTCATGTGATCACTTTTGGCAACCTTCTGACAACCAAAGTCCATGGGGCAGCCAGATTCATTTAACAACCACATTACTAACTTAACAACTGCAGTGATTCCCTTAACAACTGTGGCAAGAAAGGTTGTAAACATGGAGTAAGAGTCCCTTAACAATTGCCTCACTTAGCACGAAAAATTTTGGGCTCAATTGTGGTCCTAAGTTGAGACTACCTTTAGTATTTTTCTATTGAATTTCCAGAGGTCTTGCGTGAAACATAGGAGTTACTCATGTCTTTTCAAGATAGGTTCAATTTAGGTTTAGTTCAGGGAGAACTAAAAAGAATTGACCAGGGATGTTTAAGGGGAAATTCCTAATAAATATTCCCTCAGAGTGAAGGGTTTGCACTTGGTTAACCTCTGAGGCTAAGGAAGATATAAGAAGAGGGAGAGAAGCCTTTTTATTGCTTGTGCCCTAAGAAACGAATATGAGGATGAACAGGCAGGAGGAGCCTGTGGTTGTGATCTGAAATGCTTATGACATATTTGTTATGTATCCAGTGCAGGTATCTGCATGGCAACAGCCACTAGGGGGCGTTGGCCTAGTCGGTTTTGGTGGAAACCCTGGTTTCGGCGGGAAACCTAGGGCCAACCCCATTGGCTGGACGCCTACCTGGCTAGGTATTTAAGGAGGCCAGGTAACCTGTGTTCCTCAGTACGTTCACAGACACACCAATAAAGAGCTGAACACATACTCCGGCTGGCGTCTCTTCCTTGCGTCGGACCCACTACATTACAATATTTATCTTCGTGCCTACAAACAACCTGACATACGTTTACAGCAAAATAAGCTTGTGGCTGTCCTTGAAGGGAAAGCCCAAAAGATTGGTATACTAAATGACCAAGTTTCAGCTGATGACAGAGGATGAGGATTCATCAGTGCAAACTAAAGAGGCCGGTGTTTGGTTGCAACTTTTTGTTCCAGTGAGGAAAACATTGGAATGACAGCATAATTTATTTATTTTATTTATTTATTTTTGGGACTTATATGCCGCCCTATCTCCTGAAAGACTCAGGGCGGCCTACAACAATAAAAATACAATAATACAAAAGTTAAAAAGAATTAAACTAGCAGCCCCAATAATAAGTTAAAAACATTTTAAAAATCCCTGTCAGTCCAGGTCAGCCTGATGGAAAAGGAATGTTTTAAGGCTGCGGTGAAAGGACCGGAGATCCGGGGCCATCCGGAGCTCAAGGGGAAGTTGGTTCCACAGGGCTGGTGCTCCTACAGAGAAGGCCCTCCCCCTGGGGGTCGCCAGCCGACATTGTCTAGCCGACGGCACCCTGAAGAGGCCCTCCCTGTGTGAGCGATGGGAAGTCGTTCTTGGCAGTAGACGGTCCTGCAAATATCCCGGGCCTAGGCCATGTAGGGCTTTAAAGGTAAGTACCGAGACTTCGGGGTGGCAAGGCGCCGCCGCCGACAGCTGCTTTTAGCTTGTCAGCTTCGCGGCTCTGTAGAACCGCCGAAAACAGCGCCGATCAGCTGTTTCGGCGGTTCGGAAGCCCCCTCCTCGGGAGAAGAGGAGGGGGTGAGTTTCCAAGTAGGGGAAGGGCTCTCTGGGGCCGCCAGGGCTTAAAGTTCTGGCGGCTGAAAGATTGAGCCCCCCCGAAGCTTGGATTTCTCCGGGCTGCGCAGCGTGTCTGCTCCATTTTTCTTGGAGCAGAACAAGGCGAACGCAACCATCCCTGCCTACAAGAATGGACTTTGGAAGATAATGAAAGCAGGCAGAGCGATGCAAGAGAACAAGGAGTAAGTGAACTTTTGATCTTTGGCTCAATTCACATTGAAGACTTTGAAAGTGAAAGTGCGTAGTTGCAAAAGAGGGGAAAAATGGCGGCTAAATCTTCTAAACTTACTAAAACTGCGGGGGCTTCCCCCCAGCCGCAACCTTCAGCGCAAGTGTTAGTACCTCCTGCACCTCTACCTTCGCCTGTTTTAACAGTTAAAGTTTTGCAAGTTGCTTTGGAAAAGCATTCACAGCATTTGGCTGAGATGATAGATGAAAAGATGGATGAGAAGTTGACAGAAAAGTTTACAGTAATAAGGGAGGACATCTTGCTTGCATTTCAAGGCATGGCGATATGTATTGAACGCCTTGACGAAAGAGTGGAGGATCTCACTCAAAATAATACTAAATTGGATGCAAAGATACTAGAGACTGAGAATGTGGTGGATAAAATTGATTATGACCTGACATTGGTACAATATCACGAAATGGAGTTTGCTGTGAGAATTAGGGGTCTTAAGGAGAACCTCAAGGAAGATTTGAAGAAATTAGTTTCTGTTGCTCTCGAAGACGTGCTGGGAAGGCCAGCTGAAGGAATTGCAGAAGATATAGACAAAATTTTCCGTGTTAACTCCTGGATTGCGAGACAAAGGAAATTACCTAGAGATGTGGTTGTTTATTTTACAAAGAGAGCAACCAGGAATGAAGTTATTCAAGTCTCTTACAATACTAAGCTTGTGATTGCAGATCAAGAAGTTTTGGTTTTAAAAGAGATCCCTCCAAAAATTCTAAGGAAACGAAAGGAATTTGCATTTCTGGCACAAGAGCTTAAGCGACGTGATATCAGGTTCAGATGGGAGATCCCAGTGGGTATGGTGGTAATGTTTGAAGATACAAGATACCGTCTTGCTACAGTGTTGCAGGCACGTAATTTTTATAGCAATGTTTTAAAAGCAATCCCCATACCACTTCTGGAACCAACAAAGGAGGGAAAGTCTTATGAGGCCGAAGGAACACAGATAGATGAGAATGCAGCAGGAGTGAAACAAATTTCAACAGTATCAGAAGAAGTAAAAGACCAGAGGATTACGCGTGCTGCTTCGAGACGAGCTAGACGTGAGCAAGAGCAGGACCAGCAGAATGTTGTGGAACCTCCAAAGTGTACCTATAGCCAAGCTGTGGGAGGAGCGCGGCCTAAAAATGTAAAAGGGATTCTGGAAGACGCGCTTCAAAAGCTTCGGGTTGCCAGAAATGGTGACTAAGTTCTTAACTTGGAATGTTAATGGATTAAACTCACCACAAAAGAGAAAGAAAATTTTTCAATATTTAAAGCAATTTAAGACTGATGTTATTTGCTTACAAGAAACACATATTAGAGCTATGGACCAAAAGTATTTATCAAATTCAAGATTAGGTACACAATTTATTGCTTCTGCAGTTAACAAGAAAAATGGAGTGGTTATTTATGTTAAGAATACAATTACAGCAGAGTTAATTGAAGCAGACCAACAAGGAAGATATGTTATTGTGGACTTGTTACTAGAAGGTAAAAAAACTCTTTTGGTTGGATTATATGCGCCTAATCAACAGCAAGCTGATTTTTATAGCTTATTACACAGCAGGATTACTCAATTGGATTATAAATCTTTTATTTTTATGGGAGACTGGAATGGTGTTTTGAACGTACAAATGGATAAGAGTGGATCTTACAGAAGTACCCCAAGTCATGCTAAATTGCCTAAATCTTTTTTTGAGATGATGGATGATATGGATTTACGTGATGTTTGGAGGGAAAGGAATTTACAAGAAAGGGACTATACTTTTTTTTCTGATAGACATCAATCTTTTTCCAGGATTGATTTTATATTATTGTCTAATGATCTTTTTTTTAGAACTAAGAGGATAAAGATTTGTTCAAAGACTATGTCTGATCACAGCCCAGTTTGGTTAGAGATTGGAAAAGACAGTAGAGAACGACGTTCCTGGCGTTTAAATGAGAACTTGTTCAGAAATCAGAAAAATGTGGAAGAGTGTAAAAAACAGATGAAGATTTTTTTTGAAACAAATATGCATAAGGGTACTTCTATGGAAATGGTATGGGATGCTAGTAAGGCGTATATGAGAGGTGTGTTGATATATCTTAATAATAAATATAGACGTAATTTGGAATTTAGGAGGAAAGAATTAGAGACAGAGATTAAGGAAAAAGAAAAGGCTTTAATTTTGAACCCATCGGATGTGAAGACTAAAGAGACTATTAAGTTATTAAGAGGACAATTTGATAAGTTAATGGCCGATCAGGTGGCAACTAATCTACGGTTTGCAAGGCATAATACTTTTTGCAATGCCAATAAACCAGGCAGATGGTTAGCTTATATGCTAAGAAAGAAGCAAAGGGTTTCTAATATAGACAAAATAGAACATAAGGGAAAGATTGTGTATCAACAGAATCTTATTAAGGAAACCTTTGTTGATTTTTTTTCTAAATTATATGCTAGTGACAAGATTAATGAAATGGACATTGATTTATATTTAAAAGACTTTAGCATCCCGGTTCTTATGCAAGAACAAAAAGAAGAAATGAATCAGTTGATAACAGAAGAAGAAATATATTTGGCAATCAAACAGTTAAAACTAGGTAAAGCACCAGACACCGACGGTTTGACTGCTGCGTATTATAAAAATCTACAGTTTGAGATGATAAAGCCATTAAAGGAACTGTTTCAGACAATTCAAAAAGGGGGAGGAGTGCCTCCGTCTTGGAAAACTGCTTTTATTTCTTTAATTCCGAAAGAAGATCAGGACGTTACTCAAGCAAGAAATTATAGGCCAATATCACTTTTGAATACGGACTACAAGATATTTGCTAAGGTTTTAGCTAGTAGACTGATGAGGGTATTGCAACAGGTAATCCTTGATGATCAAACTGGGTTTATAAGTGGTAGACAAATGAAAAATAATGTGAGACATATAGTTGACTTGTTGGAATTTTTGGAAAGGAATAACCAGATCTCTGCAGCATTGATCTTTTTGGATGCTGAAAAAGCCTTTGATCAATTGGATTGGAAATTTTTGCTAAAAGTATTAGATAAAATGAATTTTGGGGATGAATTTTTACAACCAATTAGGGCAATATATCAGAAGCAAACAGCTCGAATAATTGTTAATAATAGTTTGACTGAAATGTGTAATATTGAAAAGGGCACGAGGCAGGGTTGCCCGTTATCACCTTTATTATTTGTTTTAACGTTGGAGATATTACTGATTAAAATACGGAACTCGGAAACAATTAAGGGAATTCAAATAAGAGATCAGGATTATAAATTGAGGGCGTTTGCGGATGATCTGGTTATTACGTTGACACATCCAGAAGATTCTGTTATAGAATTGATGGAGTTAATATCGCAATATGGGAAAGTTTCTGGATTTAAGATTAACATACAAAAAACTAAAATCTTATCTAAAAATATGACAGCATTACAAAAGGTAGCTTTAGAAAGTTTAACTGGATTTGAAATTGTTGAAAGGGTTAAATACTTGGGGGTATATTTAACACCCTCAAATGTTAAATTATATAAAAATAATTATGAAAAGTTATGGAATAAAGTGCAAAAAGAATTGGATAGTTGGAAAAAATTACAATTGTCATTATTGGGAAGAATTGCAGCAGTAAAAATGAATGTTCTGCCAAAATTTTTATTTTTGTTTCAAATGATACCCATTCTCAAAAAGGATTCAAATTTGGAGGAATGGCAGAAGGGTATTAATAAATTTGTTTGGGCAGGGAAAAGGCCACGGGTCAAATTTAAAATTATGCAGGATACGCGTGAAAGAGGTGGTCTAAGAATGCCCAATTTTAAATTATATTATGAAGCTGCTGCATTATCAGCTATAAGTGATTGGATTAATTTGACACAGGGGAGATTATTAAACCTCGAAGGGCATGATTTGTTATTTGGTTGGTATGCATACTTATTGTATGACAAAAAGGTAGACAATGTGTTTAAAATGCATATTTTGAGGTATGCTTTGTTGCGAGTTTGGAAAAAGCACAGACAAAAGTTAAATTATAAGATACCGTTATGGGCAATACCCAAACACGCAATAGAGAATATAAATGTTGGATTTAAACATGATGTGATTACATATAAGGAAATTTTGAGTTTGGAGAGGAATATGTGGTGTTTGAAGTCATATAATCTTCTACGAGAAAAAAAAATTGTACAAACTTGGTTTCAATATGGACAATTACAAGCCAGGTGGAAAGAGGACCAGAAGATTGGTTTTTTAATGGATGATGAAAATTTGGTAAAACAAATTAGAAATCAGGGACCAGCGCATATTAAACGGATATATCTTGCATTGATAGAGATTGACTCAGAAACAGAAATTGTTAAGGACTGTATGATAGAATGGGCACAGAATATTCAGGAAGTTATCACAATGGACACTTGGGAAAAGATCTGGGTGAGAAATGTGAAATTTACGCAAGCTCAAAATTTAAGAGAGAATTTTTATAAAATGTTTTATAGGTGGCATTTAGATCCTAGAAAATTAGCAAGTATGTATCCGAATTATCAGCCTAAATGTTGGAGATGTGGTGATCAAGATGCAACGTACTTTCATATATGGTGGACTTGTAAAAAGATTAAAGCATTTTGGATTAAAATTTGGTGGAATATGCAGAAGATATTCAAGAAAAGGATAAAGTTTTGTCCGTAGTTGTTCTTACTGGGCATTATTACTGATACTACTGTGCTGGACATTAATTTGATGTTGAACTTAATTACGGCAGCGAGACTTTTAATAGGGCAATACTGGAAGAAGGAAGAACTGCCGACCATAGAGGAATGGACTTTAAAAGTTTCCAACCTGGCGGAAATGGCGAAGATTTCAGCATATTTGAAAGACCATTCACAACAACGATATATTGTGGAGTGGAAGAAATGGATTGATTACATCCAGAATAAATACGGGACTAAAAAGTTTCATCTAGCATTTGAATAAGTATATTGCTTGTAGTCAATTTATAAGAGCTAAAGTGCGAGAGATTTAATAGTTTATTGTTGTTAGTATATGGGAGTTTATGATTGGTTACTTTATTTTTATACCTTGTATCTAGCTCTGGGAAGTCCGGGGGGGGAGGGGGGAAGGGGAGGGTGAGAGAGTGGGATAGGGTTGGGAAGGGTTGTGGGATGGGATGTAATAATTAAAATGTACTGAAAAACTTTTCAATAAAAAAAAAAAAGGTAAGTACCAACACCTTAAATCTCACCCGGAGGGCAACCGATAACCGATGCAGCTCACGCAGGAGGGGTGTAATATAGGAGTATTGGGATGCTCCCATCACTACCCGCAGGGCCTCATTCTGCACCAGCTGGAGCCTCCAGGTGGTCTTCAAGGGCAGCCCCATGTAGAGACCATTGCAGTAATCTATACGGGAGGTAACGAGTGCGTGAGTGACCATACATAGGGCATCTCGGTCCAGATAAGAAGATGTGACTACACAACAAGCTTAATGCAAATACAAAAACAATTGGGGCACATACACAAGCAGAGGAAACCGAAGGGGCAGAAGTGAACCTTGAGAATGAGAGCAACATAGCTGAGAAAAATTTCTTTACTATGAATGAGATTATATCTCCAGGAGCAGATTAATAGCATCTAGAGCTATTTTAGTGGAATTTGTATGTATTGACTTTGAGTTGGTGAGTTGGTGAAGTGTTAGATGACTAGAGGAGAGCAAGTATCTCTCCTCAAAAAAAGGGGGTGGAATAGGAAAATCCAGCAAACCATTCATTTTAAAAAAAAATTAAGAATTTTGATAAAGATATGGAGGGACTGTGTATTATATTTGCAGATGACACACCTTATGGCTATAACAAATAGTTTAGAATATCAAAATATTCTTGATAGATTAAAGAAATGGGTTGAAGAATAGTTGGCTGCATGAAAAGATCTTGGAATAATTTGAGACTGGAAATGAACAAAGGAAATGTACTTTTAGGTATTATAAAGTATATTTTCCGAATCACAGAAAATAATTGCTTTATTTTGCTGCCAAGTCTGTCCAGTTCTTGGCATGATACTTTAAGGAAGATTCAGAAATTAGGTTTAGAAAATAACAGTGAGGATGATTAGAGATGTATGAAGAAAGATTGAAAAAACAGAGAAAAGACAATTATGGCGGGGGGGGAGGTGATTTGATAGCACAATTCAAATATATCTTTAATAGCTTGAAAAAATGTTGCAGAGAAGGTCAGCATTTGTTCTCTCTCATTCCAGAGTACAAGTCACAGATTAATGTTTTCAAATTACAAAAAAAGCAGATTCTGTCTGAATCCTGGGGAAAAAACATCTTAATAATAAGAGTTATATGAACATGGAACCAATTACCCACAGAAATAGTGGTTTCCCCTTCATTGACTGTGTTTAAGCAGAATCTGGATAGACATTTCTCTGGGCTTCTTTCGTTTGGATTTTGCACTGAACAGGTTAAACTCAGTGCTCTGAGTAGTCCTTCTGGCTCTATGATTCTAAAATATTTAAATATTTGGCTTATTTATCCCTTTATTCAAAAACAAACAGTATGCCAAAAAGATGTCATGGAAAGCATGGTCTTAGGAAAAGGTCCTTCTTCTTAGTGTTGAAAAGAGATGCCATATTCACACTCTTCCATTTTTTTTAGTGGTCACATCTGAGACTAAATAAATTGACTTACCTCTTCTGATGACCAGCCACAATGAAAATAGTTCAAGAGAAGACAAGAGATGCTTCCTTCCATCTTTTCTACTGCTGCAGCCTGACGGGAATGGCTGTAGACAAGTAATCTATAATAGGAAAAATCCAATGGATCTAGTGTCATGGTTTTGACAAACAGAGACAAATAAAGCAGATTTCCGAGGCTTGGAAATTCCTCAGAAAACATGTTTATTAGTTATAAAGTATCAGCACAATCAAAAGTGCAATCAAGTCTGAATTTCCAACTAAAAATTACCCAGTTACAAAGTTTAATGTCCCACCCACAAAACTATGCAATCAACTATGTTCCTCAATAGATTCACTTGGTAGGCTTTTTTATACAAGGCCCAGTCCCTGCTTTCGGGAGCACTAGATGACCTTGGTTCCCATGGGACAGAAGTTTATTTTAACTAGTGAAGCACCTGGGCAAGCCCCCCCCCCCTCCGTTCTATGTGGCAACCTAGAATGAGGAGAAAAATGGTGGCAGCCAGGTTTATTCTAGAGTTGGTATTTAGTTTGTCTGACTTGTTAGAAAAAAGGCATGCTATTTCTTCATTGAAGTCCAAGCTGTTTGAAATAGTGAAACCCAGAAACTCTTTTTCATTTTTCCCCCCTCAGTGGAGCTATTCAAATTAGGAGATTGGCTAAAATATCTCTATTTTTAATGAACAAGAACTGTTTACCATGATTGTGCCACTTCATGTGACACAATTAGGATTAATCCTAATCCAAGCAATGCCAAGTGAAAATTGCCAAACTCAGCACTTAAGAGGGAGATGATGCAGGAATTTGAATACTGTATATTTGTCCCAGACACAATTATTTCAACTGTTTCTGAGAAAATGCTTCTGGAGGCTTGAGGTGTCCTATATACATATTAGCATGCCAGCTTGCTGATTTATTATCTCTCATCGATTTGGAGCTAAATTTAACTTATTTTTGAAAAATGATTATATAATCAATTTGATTACAAAACCAAAACAATTTCTAGTAATTTGTAATGTTACTAGCTTTTACAAATTAATTGGGCGGGGGGGGTATCTCTTCATTATTTGGAGAAACTGAGGCATCAGCAAAACCTTTCTAGCAATTTCATTTCTAAAAAACAAAAATCCTTATAGGATGTTAAATAAGCAATTAAGCTATCAGCTAGAAACACAGATCTTTGTACCACAGTTTACCATGGTTTATGATAAAATTATTGGAAGTTCAGGGATAAAACTGTAAGCTATCCATCACAGGCCAGAAAGAGCCAGAAAACTAAACAGCCTAAAATCAACACAGAAGTATAACAGCTCTGAATATTCAAAATTTCAATATTTAGATGTGAATCAATAATTGATTCAAAGAATAACAGACAAGGGTAAAAGGATTTTTCTTTAATCTTTCAAAGCTAAGTCATACAATTCATAGGCCAGAAATCAATAAATGATTAAATGAGGAGGTATCATTTAAATGATTCCTCAGCTATAGTCCTAAGTATGCTGATGTAGGAATAAATCCTACTGAATGGGGTAGATGGAATATGCTTCTGGCTAGACCAGTTGATTGATTGATTGATTGTGGATGCTCAAAACAAGCAAAACCTTGTTAATCACAGTTCTACAAAGTTCATAAACTAGACTGTACAGCAGGAGGTCTGTGAGTTGCTTTCTACATTTGTAGAAAGGATTTTAGGTGGCTGGTTCATTAGATTTAAAGATCACTATAAGCATGACACCATATTGAAGCTCAGTCATGTGAGTGAGCTTCTGCTAACAAGAAGGAGGCATGGCAGTCACATTATTCTGAAAGATACTCCCAAATCTATTATCTTGTGATCAATAATGCACCTACCCACATAATGTTGCTTAAATAGAAAAAGTTCATTTGGTAAGATAGCTTATGACACGTTTTTTAGAAAGGAAAAATCACACTTGGAGGTCCCATTTTATTGTGCTAACACAACTTCATTCTATTGCACAATATTTCAGCAGTTGCATTCAGGCAGCAACATATGTGTACATTTTCCTCATCAGTGCAGATATACTTTCTAAAGTTATTTCTTTATAAAAGAAAGAATTGATGGTGAAAACTAGATTTAGCTGTATTTGGTATTCTTTTTATACCATGGCTAATTATTATGACTTAAAATTGGGCTGGGTGGATCCCATTTTTACATCCCCCACCACCACTGCTGCAGGGTGTTGCAGTGGTGTTTGGGACATTAAGTGGGAACAGCGGTGGTGGGCAGGCAGTAAGGAAGAGTTGGAAGCCAGGCACATCACATTTTCAGACACCCCATCACTGCTGCTGCCGCTGCCATCACACAAACCTCCAGGAGTCCAGTAGTGGTCGTAGTATGTGTGAAAATGGGATGTGCCCAGCTGCCGCTACCTTCCCATGGCCCACCCCACTCACTGCCACTGCCTCCAAATGGTCCGTGGCAGTATTGGTGGGGCCATGAAAATGGGAAGCCTCTGGCTGCCATCAATACTCTGTGCTCTACCCACCCACCAGCTCTCCTTTCAGCTGCCTACAAGTTGCCCCTGCAGTGAATTGGCCATGCTTAGTTGTCCTATGACGACTTGGTAGCAGTGAGTTGACAGAGGCAACTTGGCAGTGGCAGGTTGGCTGCAGTGAGCTGGCCAAGCCAAACTGGCCACATCTAGTTGTCCTTTACCATTTTACAGGTTGTTAATCCTGTCCGATCATTTATAATAGATTAAGTATGGAGAAGAGGTTGCGGTGTGTGTCCTCTGATCACATCTTGCTACCAAGATGTCCTACCAAGAGAGGAATCCAGGACTATGTACTCTATGCAAATGTGCTGGTAACACAGACTAGAAGGATTACTATTGGTCAGTAGGTCATCAGGTGCTAAAGAGTCAGTGCCATTGGATTCATACCTCCAACAAATCATATGGATTTCTGAATCTAGAAAAGAGTGAAATATAACTTCAATTTCTCACTTCTATAGAATTATTCTGTCAAATTGAACATGGCCAGCCTAGCAATCTCTCTAGATTGCATGTCATGAAGGCAGCTCATTTCCATACTGCACAGATCATTAAAAGGGCTGATGAAATATCTACAAATCCCTCGCATCCTGGACATAAACTGTTTCAACTCCTCCTTTTGGGACATTGCTATAGGGCATTGCATGCCAAAACAATTAGACACAAAGATAATTTTCCTCCCCCATGCCATCACTCTGCTAAGCACATAATTTCTACAGTTCTAAGTATATTTACCCATGTAGTATGGTGTAGTATTATTATTATCCTTTTCATCTCTTCCACTACCTACTCTAATGGTATTATTATGATTATTATCCTTTGTGTTGTTGTTGTTGTTGTTGTTGTTGTTGTT
>JAKJMR010000009.1:3160335-3189352 GCA_024449315.1 Daboia siamensis | reverse complement strand
CTACCAGTTCTGCCGAAGTGGTGCGAACTGGCTGAATCCCACCACTGATTTTACCAGAAGAACAGGTTTCCAATTAGTGATGAGCTGAGCTGCTTAATCACCATTTGTAAATAGATCCTACTTTGCCCATAAGCAGAAACTCTGTATACACACCTGCACTGCGGCTAAAATAGGCATCTTTCCTTCTGCCAAACCTTTTAAATAGTAAAAGGTTTTGGGGCTCACTCAGGCTATTATAGAGTATGGACCATTTTCTCAGTTTGCCTTGAATACTTAAAAAAAATAGCAGAGGCAGGAAAGCAGAAAACCTTTTTCTTAGTGACACCAGGAATAAAAGATGCTCACTAATGTTTCAGTTTTGTGCCTTTCCTTCCCATTGTTTTACTTGCTTTGGTTACTCACTGAATTCACTTAAAGGGTGTTTTTTTTTCCATCAAAGAAAAGATTTCTTCCACAGATAAAATCAAAAAAGCAAGCTTTTTCTTCCCCTGTTTTATATAAACTGCATTTCATTCTCTATCATTTTGCTTTCTTTTTTTTCTTTTTTCTTCTCTTTTCATTTCTTTTCTTTTCTTTTCTTTTCTTTTCTTTTCGCTTCCTCCCCTTACCCGGACATGGTGCTTTTTTCATTCTTTGTAGTGCAGGAAAAATAAGAGTTTAGTGCTGCAAATGAATTAAACTAAAACTCACTCACAAAAGACCTTCTGCAGCATTCTGGCTGACATTTCCTTATTTGGTCCCATTAGGAGATTTTCACCTCTAGGAAGGAAAGAGTTTCAGAGGATTCCTATTTTGAAATAGCAAGTCTATGTGTGCACAAGCAATCATTTCTCTGTTAAGATATAATTCAAAACACATGGGATTAATATGCAAAGAAATCCAAGTCAGAAAATCTTTTCTCATAATTTCCTCAACGTAACTTAATCAGACTTACTTCTAGGTAGGCAGGGTTTTTTGGTTTGGACATCAACGTCCTCAATTTAGTTTTCAAGAGGAAAAGAGCAATTGATAACCTAAAACAGATTTTGTGCCTTCAGGAATCACTGACAAATTGAACTAAAGGCACGGTATATAAAATATTCAGGGATTCCGCTTCCTTCTCTAGACTATATTGAAGAATTTTAAAAAAATGTTTAAAGAGATGAAATGCACCATTTTAAAAAGTAAAATGTTCATTTTTTTATTTTATTATTATTTTATCCTGCCTTTGTTGCTTTATAAATGACTCAAGACAGTGAACATACACAATCATTAGTTTGCTGACCATTCAAAGTTATAATGGAACTGAAAAAAGTGACTTAGGATTATGTTTTATATTTACGTCTGTTGCAACATCCCCATGGTCATGTGTTCAAAATTCAGATACTTAGCAACTGGTTCATGTTTATGACAGTTGCAGTGTCCCTGGGGTCATGTGATCACCTTTGTGACCTTCTGACAAGCAAGGTCAATAGGGAGGTAACAAAACTGTGTTCCTAATGTATCAACTTCAGTGATTCACTTAACAACTGGGGCAAGATAGTTCGTAAAATGTGGCAAAACTCACTTAACAACTGTCTTGCTTAGCAACAGAAATTTTGGGCTCAATTTTGGTTGTACATCAAGGAGTATCTGTACATAATATTCCTTCCTCCTCTTATTTTCCCTACAACAGCCATACTGTGAGGTGGGTTTGGGCTGAGAGAGAATGGCTGGCTCAAAGTCATCGAGCTGACTTTCATGGCTAGGGCAGGACTAGAATTCACTATATCCTAGTTTATAGCCTTATGCCTTAAACACAAACCAAGCTGACTCTCTTTACATTATTTATATTACATCTTTCCTATGAAACTTGAACTGTCTTAAATCTGGAGTATAGTTTATACTCATTTTATGCAAAAAAAATTACTTAGGCTTAGAGAAAGTGGACTGTGTAGTTTACTATTCCTAGGCCATTTTTTTATGCATTACAGCTTTCTTCAGCTGGGATGAGTCATGATTTGAGCCAACAGATTTCATATTTAAGCCCAATGCTAAAAATCACCTTTTGAATAAAACTCTTGATAAGCTGTCATTACATACCTACCAATACAATTTGACATTCAAGATAGATATTACACAAACCAAATTAAGTTAATATGCAACAATATGGGAGGTTTTAAAAATGTTATTTTGTCTAGTCTTTCAATGTCTTTTCAAAATGTTTCCTAGACCATATTCCAGGCCAAATCACATGTGGGAAAAATTAATATGAATATTAATTAATATTAACATTAGAGCATACTTCTTTTTCAGTGTAATAGTATGATTATAACATACAATAAAATTTGTTTAATGGGCCTCAGTCTAACAGATTTTAAGTCCCAGACAAAATCTATCTGTAAGCTATATGCTTCTGCATGTTTGCAAAACCCTACTTGCAATTTAAGGGACGCGGTGGCTCAGTGGGTTAAGATGCTGAGCTTGTCGATCAGAAGGTCGGCAGTTTGGCGGATCGAATCCCGAGTGCCGCGTAGCAGAGTGAGCGCCTGTTACTCGTCCCAGCTTCTGCCCACCTAGCAGTTCGAAAGCACATAAAAATGCAAGTAAAAAAATAGGGACCACTACGGTGGGAAGGTAACAGCGTTCCGTGCGCCTTTGGCGTCTAGTCATACCGGCCACATGATCACGGAGAAGTCCTCGGACAAGCGCTGGCTCTTCGGCTTTGAAACGGAGATGAGCACCGGCCCCTAGAGTCGGAAACGACTAGCACACGTGTGCGGGGGAACCTTTACCTTTACCTTACTTGCAATTTAAAAATATGCAGTCATAAAATCCCATTTCATTATATGCATATACTACAGGGATAAGGTATGCACACATAAAATCTTATTTGCCATGTTATGCTTGTGGTGCCCTATTTATGTTGCTTTCAGGAACATTGCTTGCCCCCACCAATCTGTTAAATCAAGAGTTTGTTGTAATAAATAATAATCTGTTAAATCAAGAGTTTATTGTAATAAACTCAGTCAGAAAGAGTGCAATTTCAGGTTGAATAGAACTAAGGATGCCTGAGAAGTCCAAGAATAGTTTTTCCTTTGTTATTTAAATAGAACAGTAAGTTTACTGTTCTATCCATTCAAACTTACTGTTCTATCCATTCAAACTGTTCAATCAATGCCTTTGCTTGAGGAAAATTCTCATGGTGCTGTTGTCTTACATCTAACAGCAGGTATCCCCTTGAAACTAGTGTCATCAATACTTGGCATTCTAAATGTTTTAAAAAAATCTATAGTATTTGTTTCACATTTAAGAAAGAAACTTGTAAGAAAACCTGTTTGATTCTAGCTTTGAATGGGAAAATAGGCAGGTTGCAGCAACTACAAAGAGGTGGGCAGCAGTGTTTGGTTGGAATATGCTCAGCAGATCTAAAGCAGATTTCTGGGTTTTAGAAAAGCTTGCTTTCAAACATTCAAATAGATCGAGGCTCTGGCCTCATGGACAAGCTCTTTTCCTGCTACTTCTGAACATTACAAACAGAGAGCATTATACAGCAACTGTACGACAGTAAGTTGTTAGTAAACACTTCAGGCCTCTATAGGAAATAATATTACCGACTCCCATCTGTTGGCTCTACTTGACTCTGCTTTCATAAAACACATGGTATTCTCTCAAAGTTATAGCCATACGATAACATTGAAAATAGAAGCATAACTTGAGCAAATGAATGCCTATGCAGACTCATACTGGTTACTGCAAAATTAAAAAACATTCATTGTGTAGCATAAATGTATTATGAAAAGTGCATAATAAATTTAATAGCAATCAACAACAACAAATTAAAATATTCACCATAAAAGCAAACATCAATTCCAAAGCATCAGATTAAATTATAATCAATAACCATTGCTACAGCCATCTCTACAGAATTAAAAATTAAGAAACTCAGCAAAATAACGTCAAGCACCAAAGATCCTCTGAACAATTCAAAAATCATGAGTTCAGGGAAAACCTCCAACCCAAGGACCTGCTCCTTCAGGAATTGTGGCTCCCCTT
This sequence comes from Daboia siamensis, assembly GCA_024449315.1. Taxonomy (NCBI): domain Eukaryota; kingdom Metazoa; phylum Chordata; class Lepidosauria; order Squamata; family Viperidae; genus Daboia; species Daboia siamensis. The sequence goes on along the minus strand of JAKJMR010000009.1, from coordinate 3,185,338 downwards.
CAATGGAAAACAATGGAGCTAGCCAAGAATCTGTTTCCTTCCATCCAAAACCTGACAGCCTCAATTACTGGAACAAGATATCCACAGCATCATCAACTGTGCCTAGGGTGTTAATGTAAAATTAGATATCATCTTATTGATGATTCTATTTATTCTCCTGCTAGCTTTATGTAGATTTTAAAAAGAAAAGGACAGAGGAGGAAGACCTTGAGGCAACCTACATTTTGTGTTGGAAGCAGCTGAAACACTGAAGAACAGAAGAGAAGAGAACAGAACTCCCAATTTCCAATGGGTGAAGATGTTACAAAAGATACTATGGCTGGCAGTGTTAAATATCACTGAGAAGTGCAAAGAACCAAGGGAGGTATATTTCAGTCCCCACTATCATGCACTGGTCCAACCAGTGCTGTTTTTATTCTACATTTGGGACTGAATTCTGACTGAAATGAATCCTGATATGCTTCTTGTAGGTTAACCATAGCTGCTGTCCTGTTATGCTCTCAACACTTTTTTCAAGAAAGGGAAGGTTGGAGACTGGGCTATAGTTGTCCAAACTGCTTAGATCTAGAAAGGCCTCCGGAGGAGACAGTACGCTAAAGCCTGCTTCTAGACAGAGATACAGCTCCTCTTTCAGTTAAGGATTAACCACTACCTGGATCCAGCCAGTCATATTCCCACCTGCTTGCAGAAGGAGCCATATATGGTACGGGTTTATCTCATTGGTGATAGAAGCCATGCTAGATAATGCAGACCCATATTGTTGGTGTCCATAATGAAAAGGAGTTCCGATTAGCACCATAAGCTATTGCCTTAGTCATCACTATAGACCCAGCCACAAAGACCCAAGATTAAATTGAATCTGAGCAATTTCACTAGTCAAACACTGCACAAAATGGTCAAGTAGAATATTTTCTTACTCTTCTTTAGAACGGAATTCAAAATCTTTAACAAAGCCAATGGCTACCAGTCCACTGACATAACAAGGAGAAGTACAAATGCTTTACCTCTCTTATCATCATGGCTTAAACCCAAATTTTGGCTTTCACTTATGCTCAGTCAGGTTCAGTTTTAGTCTGAAATAGGGCCCTAGGCATCACTTCTGCTCTTACATCTTCTGAAGTTCCTCAATAAACAAAGGAGTCAACCAGGATCAAAGAACAAGTTGAGACCTTTAAGGAGCAAGCTTGCTAAGAATCTGGGTCACTTCTTGTTACCAGCAGTTAACCATGCAGTGGTTATCAGATTTCTTTCCAGATTGCTGGGGAATCTTCAAAGTGCCCTCGGGAATCCTTCTAGATGTCTGAGGCAGACCAAAACAGTTTCTTTGCCTTGTAGAAGTCCAAGGTAGCTATAAACCCATCCAAATCAAGAACTGATCTGGCTATGGCAGTGGGTAAAGAGAAATGCCCTCCACATGCAGATCATCCAACAATTGCCTCAAGACAGACTGTTTGACTTATGTTCACATGTATGTGTTGGGCCCATTCTGAAGTTTATTAAATCCTACATCTTCCCAGACCCATTTTCCAGGTCATGGAGATTGTGGTCACCCATCAAAAAAAGGTATGGGGGCTCCAGATTGGATCCAGACAAAGATCCAACTAGGCAGCAAGGCAGCCAATACACCAGGTAGGATCCCAGCTTATCCCTGGAGCCCAAAGTAAATACAGGTGTTCTAACCTGCATATTAACTTAAGCAAATCACAATACTCTGTGACATTAGGTGGTTGGCACATATTATCTCAGTGCATGCCCCATCTTTCATGCTTACATCTTGATACTATGGTACAGAGTATAGTTACTTATACATATATGAGTCAAACCCCTTTAATTGCACCAAAGCCTATTGATAACAATGATACTGTCACCTGCCACACTTGCTGTAGCTAACAAGCTTAGTAATTTATTCATTGATTTGTTTTTTTATGCAAAAATGGTCTTGAATAATAAAAAAAATAGTCCTACCACTTCCTTTTGGATACTGAAATCACTAGGCAGATTTAAACCCCAGTCATTTAAAAACTTTGGGGTATATTTTTAAATCAAAAATATCAAAAATGTAACTACAAGTACTGTACAATTAGGTTTAAACTCAAGTAAAATACAAGTGGTATTCTAATAAATACAAGTGTGATACAAATAATATTGCATGTATCTTTATTTCGTTCATTCGAAACAAAATGTGTTTTGTTGCTTAGTCTAAAAACAGCTGTACTTTGCAATACAATTTTCTGTAAAAAAAACACCTTAGATTTTGCTCTTGATTTTTTTTTTTCTATCAAGTTATTTTTTCCTAAACCTGAGGACATCCTTTAACATCAATTCTTGGAGGAGAAAAATGTAGCTGCAAAGAAAATGAAATACCCAAACCACAAACCAGTTGATAGAGCTATAAAGTACTGAAATGGCTGAATGGAAGCATACGTTACAAAATGACAGTAAAATTCATTCGCGTTGCCCAGGAGGAGGACTTGGGTACTTTCCTTTAAGTACCATGAATCAAAAATATTATTGAAGATATTGCATGTTAGGATAAAAATTCATTCCTAATGATGACTTTAGTTTCAAGAGGCAGGACAAAAATGACTGTACTTATTGTTGCATTGAACTGGTAGGGAGAATATGGGTTATAAATCTAACCAACAATGCAGCAACTATCCTAGTACTACAAGCTGTGGTTGCTTCGTAACATGACTTTCTTTATTTCAGTCAGCATCTTATTTGTGGGGAAATAGTTGAGTCAGTTTTCAGGCAAAACTAAGCTTTTATAAAATTAAAAAGATACTTTTTAATTAAGTAAATTATGAAAAGATAAAAAGCAGCTTCATTTACAAGTCATTTAAAGGTCAAACCAGAACAGACAAATTTTTAGTAACTTACTAATGAAAAACTGTATCTTGGTATTGTCATTGTCAATGCTACTAACATCGGATGTTCTTGCTTGACAACATAGGGAGATGTAGCCTTGCTTTAACTCGTATATTACTTTTAGAGCTAGATTTAGTGGATGCTGGGGGGAGTAGGGAGAAGGTATCTCAAGACTGTAATAAGAGAAGATAAGAATTTGGCGGGTTGTTAAGCAGGAGGGAAAGTTTGCATTTTAAACTAATTGGAGAATGTAATTTATGACGTTTAAATTAAAGGAGGGAATTGTGTTTGATACGATGTGTTCAGGGGAGGAGAATTCAGATCTTGGCTTCTAATATGTATGTGCGGAAGCTATGCAAGTATAATAAAAAGATTCTTTAAGGTAAACAATGCCTTGAAGTTCTTTGAAGTACTGCATTTGTCGGAACCACGACAGTCATCCTCACACTATGAATTTCCAATCAGCCTTGAAACTGATAGCCATGAAGTGGGCTACATAGGAGCACCCATAGCATGATGTCCTATTGCTCACTGAATAGCTCCAACATTTTTTAAAAAAAGAATATAAAATGATGGCAGCATCTAGGAGTAGGTTTGGTTCTATTCTTTAATGTTGAGGAGACAGCTCTGAACCCTTCTTTTTCATTGGGAGCCAGTTTATTTGCTAGATTTGATCATAAATAAGTAACAACATTATTTTTTATAGATAATAAAATATTTTGGAATGATTAAAGGCTAAAAACTAATATTTGGGAACAGGGTTTGGATTTCAGTGCTCCCCTACCCCTCTCCTGGTTACGGAAGCTGATCCATGAAATCAATTGACAGTAGGAAGCCACCATCCTCTCTTCTCCTATTGGTGAAAATAAGGAAAGCAGCCCAATGGAAATGGTCTACTTACAAGAAGAACGTTTCCTAGAGCTCTTTTGGATGAAGCCCATTTGATTAAAATAGGCATGTTTGTAGGGCAACTAAGGTGGATCGATGTCAGGCTTAAGGTAAAAACGGCCAGAGTTCTTTCAAGGAAAACTGGTTTGGGAACAAGGGTAATAGGAATACATTTGAACACTTAAATTAAGGGAGGAGAAGAGTAGCAGTGGTCAGTAGCATGATGTGAAGAGAGGCAGAGTGAGATCAATAATGTGTTAGGGAGAGTGGACAATGACAGGTAGGGTGACTGCTAGATAGAGGACAGAAGATGGGGCCATGGGATACATGGAGATGTTAAATCAGTTCTACAAGATAATAGGGTAAAGAAGAAAGAGTAAAAAAGTTCTCAGGTAAAGCAAATGTGGAAAAGCCAGGCAGAAAAGAAAGGTCAGCGTGGATGGATTCAATTTTAGCATTACAGAAGGAAGTAAAATCTTGAACAGAGGTGGGAGATAAAATGAAGGAAATCAAAGCACAATTTCAAAGGTAAAAAAGGACACTTTGGATTCCTAGAGTAGAAACACAATGGATCAGATAGAGGTAACAACAAGGTGTTGTTCTATATTAATTCAGAAGAAATGTTTGTTTGTTTATAAATTTATTGGCCACCCATTTTACCACAGGATAACTCTGGGCAACTTTACCCTTACCTGCATTATTATAATTGGAATATAAAGTAAGATAGCAATAGCAATAGCACTTAGACTTATATACTGCTTCACAGTGCTTTACAGCCCTCTCTAAGTGGTTTACAGAGTCAACATATTGCCCCCAACAATTTGGGTCCTCATTTTATTGGTCTCAGAAGTATGGAAGGCTTGAGCCAGTCAGGATCGAACTCTTGGCAGTGAGAAGTGAGTAGGATGCAGTACTACATTCTAACCACTCCACCACCATGGCTCTTTATCCTATCACTTTCCATGAGCTGTGCCACCATGGGATATTGGTATATGAATGGTGATTTTTTTCCCCCTCAAACAGGTATATGTCTTGTGTTTGTCATCATTAATTATTCTGAATTTTCACCTTGCCAAAGAAAATGGCATCACTGGATACTAATTTAAATGAGTATCAGCAAATGCTGTGAGATGCAATGCCATTTTAACCTACCTAAAGTAGCTTTGATTTCAGACACTATTGGCTCTTCACCTGGGGTTACAGAGGAAGCAGAAAGAAATGAGAAATCTCATTTCTTTCCCATCTATTCAGATGAGAATTTCTCTAGGCAGAGCAGAGGTATTAATTAGACCACAATCTAATTAAGCACTAATATATGTGTACCTAGTTCATTACCAAGAATTTAATGATGACTTGGTGAACTGAGAACAGTTAAGATATAGATAGCCAGCATATTTGTCTTATGTATTGATCTGTGCTGCAATGCTGTTACATATACACAAGAATTAAAAGATGGAGTATTTCCCTGATATCCAGTGCAGCATAATGCATTCTCAATCATTTCATCACTTTTAATGCTCTCTCTTGTTTTATTATCCTGAGAATAAATAGTCTTTCTAAAACTGTGTGAAAAGCAGTTGATTGTAAAAGCAATTAATAGATTTTTAAAGGCTTTATAATCTTGATAAAGTGTCCTTGTTGTTTTAATCCTGGTCAGCAGTAGAAAGTAAGGTCTTGAAAAGGGCTTCCATGTACAGAGGTCATGTGGCTGTAGGGTACTAGATCCAGGTCAGCAATAAGGGAGCAATATCTGATCTCTTCAATTTGGATTTATGTCCAGGCTAGGAACTGCAAATAGAGCAGCAGAGGGAGGAACAGTTTTCACCCTCTTTCTGCTAACCACTTTCCAAGGTTGGCTGTCTCTTTGCCCTCTGGATTGTAATTCCTTCCTCCTGGGAACCCAGACTACATTCCACCACAAAAAGGTATTCCCTGCCCTCTCTTTGTCTATCACTCTGCTAGCTCTTGTCTGGTTTGGTATGCTGGTCTGACAGCCACGGACAGGAAAGTATTACAGAGGGTAGTGAGCACAGCACAAGACATGGGCTGTCCCCTGACACCACTGGATGACATCGCCAGGGCTCGTTGCCTTGGAAGAGTGAGGAAGATTCTCAGGGATGACTCACACCCTGGACAGTATCTCTTTACTCTCCTACCATAGGTTGGAGATATAGGAGAATAGCCAGCTGCACCAACAGGCTGAAAAACAACTTTTATCCATCGGCTGTTAGGCTTTTCAATGGGATATAATCTCTGCAGAATTGACTTGGGAGGCCGTTGTGTGGTGTAGTTGGTTCACATGGTGTGGTAGGATGGAGGGTTTGTTGTCACTGTGTGTTGGGGGGAGGGAGCACGGGGAGAGGCTCAGCTAATCTCAATGTACACATGTTGTACTTTGACAATAAAAGTTTATTATTATTCTCAGGCACACATACACAGAGCAAATGCTGTTGGACTCTTCTCCGGGTAGGAAGTTACTAATTAGGTGTTAAACTTTGCCCATTCCTATAGTGCATTTCCTGCAAATGGATTTTTATTTCTGTTGCAATTATAAAATCTGCTTTACTAACTCTTGCTCTGATTAGATCCTGACTTTGGAACACCCACATGTTCTCACGAAACATCTCTCCGATATTATCCACAATGAAGTAAAATGAACCTGAGAGTCTATTTTCCTGAAATCATAAACGTTTGGCTTCAATTTAACAATTAAAGAATTCCTTTGTTAACAAAGACATTTTGAGACTATGGTTTTAGTCTTGCTCTCCAGACGGCTATTCTCATCACACAGTATCACCAGTGTTTAAACTGAGCCCATTTTCTTTGAGCTCAACTCAAATGGTAGAACATACGTTCATAGAACATAGAACATTTTGCAGCGCTGGAGCTTCACCAGGTTTGGAGAGGACTGGATTGTCATTAGTGGAAATTCTCATTAATTCCTATTTTCCAATTCTCTCCTTCATCTTCATTTTTGTTAAGCATGAATAGATTTAATTTTAGCACTATGGAAGGAAACAAAACCTTGAAGAGAAAGCAGGCAAAAGTTAGAGAATGGTTAAGGATGCACCCATAATTTTCTTCTCTCCTCCCTTACACTTTAAGCTACAGTATATGTTTTTTTTTTCGAAAAAGTTAAAAGGGGGAAAAAAACACAGAGGGGAGAAAAAGAAAGACACAGGGGCATTACAGAACACAGGCATTTCACTGAAAACCTTGAACATAATGTAAGCATATTCCACTGGATACAGCATATCACCTTCGTCCTTACATGTCAACATGGATTAAAACAAATATAAAAATATTTTCACAACAGTTTAAATCTTTAGCATTTTCAAAATGGTTGTATAACTTTATTTATTTATTTATTTATTTTGGGGACTTATATGCCGCCCTATCTCCCAAAGGACTCAGGGCGGCTAACAACAATAAAAACAACAATACAAAAGTTAAAAGAAATTAAATAAACAGCCCCAAAATAAATTAACTAAACAATTTAAAAATTAAAACATTTTAAAAACCTGTTATCAATCCAGGTCAGCCTGATGAAAAAGGAAAGTTTTGAGGTCACGACGAAAAGACCGGAGATCCAGGGCCATCCGGAGCTCAAGGGAGAGTTGGTTCCACAGGGCTGGCGATCCTACAGAGAAGGCCCTCCCCCTGGGGGTTGCCAGCCGACATTGTCTAGCCAATGGCACCCTGAGGAGGCCCTCTCTGTGTGAGCGCACTGGGCGATGGGAAGTCGTCCCCGGCAGCAGACGGTCCTGCAAATATCCCGGGCCTAGGCCATGTAGGGCTTTAAAGGTAAGTACCAGCACCTTAAATCTCACCCAGAAGACAACCGGTAACCAATGCAACTCACGCAGGAGGGGTGTAATATGGGAGTATCGGGATGCTCCCATCACAACCCGCGCAGCCGCATTCTGCACCAGCTGGAGCCTCCGGGTGGTCTTCAAGGGCAGCCCCATGTAGAGAATATTGCAGTAATCTATCCGAGAGGTAACGAGTGCATGACTGACCGTATGTAGGGCATCTCGGTCCAGATAGGGACGCAACTGGCGCACCAGGAGAACCTGGGCAAATGCCCCCCTGGCCACAACTCCAATATGATCTTCAAAACTGAGTCGTGAGTCCAGGAGGACGCCTAAATTGTGTGCCCTATCAATGGGAGGCAACACCTCTCCTCCCATCACCAAAGATGGAACCTCTTGGACAAGTCGAGATGCCAGTACATAAAGCCACTCAGTCTTGGCCGGGTTGAGCTGGAGCCTGTTCTTCCCCATCCAAATCCATACTGCTTCTAGGCAATGGGACATCACATCGAGGGCATCGCTGGTTGGTTCGGGGTGGAGATAAAAAGCTGGGTATCATCAGCATATTGATGATACCTCACCCCGAAACCACGGATGATCTCACCCAGCGGCTTCATATAGATGTTGAACAGGAGGGGCGAGGAGTACCGACCCCTGAGGCACCCCACAACTAAGGGGCCTAGGGGTTGACCTCTGCCCTCCTGCCAACACCGTCTGCGAACAGCCCGAGAGGTAGGAGGAGAACCACCATAAAACGGTGCCTCCCACTCCCAACCACTCAAGACGTCACAGCAAGATACCATGGTCAATGGTATCAAAAGCCGCTGAGAGGTCTAAAAGGACCAGGACAGAGGAATAACCCCTGTCTCGGGCCCGCCAGAGATCATCCATCAGCACGACCAATGCTGTCTCCGTGCTGTACCCGGGCCTGAAACCCGATTGGTATGGATCCAGATATTCAGTTTCCTCCAGGACCAAAGGGAGCTGCCGTGCCACCATGCTCTCAACAACCTTCGCAAGGAAGCGAAGGTTGGAGACAGGACGAAAGTTATTTTAAATAGCTGGATCCAAGGCAGGTTTCTTGAGGAGGGGCCTTACCACCGCAACTTTATTGCTAATAATGATGTGTTTGAAGAGTCATGGCCATCTGCGCTTCCAAGCATTTAAGATTAAAAATACAGAATGCTTTGTGATTTTTATTTCGAGTGTAGTTAAATGGTATTCAATGGCCTTTTCCAAATAAATTGGACATTGGACATTCTTTAAACATTATATTTCAGTGTAACTGCAAAAAAACTCAATAGGTTTCCTAACCCAATGTTCTCCTATCCTTACAATGAACATATATCTCTTATTATAAAGGACAGTTCTTTATTTCAGGAAGCTGTCCTTTAGATTTAATTTTCAAAAACTCACTTTTGTCCTTTATGTTGATGATTTAACTTTTGCCATATAAATGGCACTGCTGAATGCCCAGTCTTCCACATTCATGTGAAAAATATGGAAATTGAACTGTCTTTTTAAAATAGATTACATACACAGTTGGATTTTAGATTTTTTTATTCGAATATATTTTTCTGTAAAGGTTTTCTTGGTTTTGCTCTTGAATTTTTCTTTTTAAAGCAAAGTTATTAGCACATTTTTTTTTATTCTTATGGACCTCTTTCAGATATGCTCTTTTTTCAGGTTTGTCCAAGAAAACATGATCAAACCCAAAATGTAACACTACCCATAAAATGTAGATCCGCAGATTCACCCGGAGTAGAAAGCCTCCTAAATTTTCCATTGCTAGTTTTTAGTTTGATTATTCCTTGACATAATGGAGTGGTCTGAGGTGGACCCTGGATGACTCAAATAATGCAGAAACATCTGTTCATGTAGATCTGTTATATTTCATAGTTGTGGCCATATTAGCAACCTCCTTCCCAGCAAATGGGATATTATTCACTAGTTTACAACCACCTGAGACAGCATTTGGCATGAACAGGTAGGCAAATCATCAGAGAGATGAGAATAAATAAATGGCACAGGTTTGGTTGGTTTTCCTATTTATTTCCTATTTAGCATATATTTACTAATCCTTGTCTTTCTGCTTATTCAGCCTTCAGGAAGAACAGCTTTTGCCTACAGTTATTCCGACTAAGGCAGAACACTTCAGATTTTAAACTGATGTTTGTTTTTCAAAGGAATAATGAAAGGTTTTTTTTTTTCAAATTAAACTTGATTAATAGCAGTTTCAACATAGTTATCACAGCAATAATACAGAAGTAGTTTGCCATTATTTACTGAGTAGTAGGGGAGAAACAGAGAGAGAGAAAAAATGAAGAAAACAACAGAAAAGAAATATATGATTTTTCACTCTAGCCTGTCATCCTGATGTATCCTGGCAGTCTAAACCAGAACTGATATGGTTTAATTTCTATTATATCCAAAGTTCCTTGGTCACTGAATCATGAGATGGCCATGGCGAGTTAGCCGTGGCAAGATGTCCATGGCTAGATGGACATGATGAGTTGTCCCATTCTGGACATGGCAGTAGTACAAAGCAGTCTCCAAAGAAGTCCCCATTCAGAAATGCCTGCTTCTCCCCTGGAAAACCTATTCTGACTTCTTGCAGTAAATTCATTGACAGTATTGGCCACTAGGCTAAGATGGGGAGAACCTGTATCAGGCAATAATTAAAGTTCTGGATTATAATTGAGAAGACCAAATAAAGCCATGGAAACTTATTGGATGACTTCAGGCCAATTACTCTCTCAAGCCAACTTACCACACAAGATTATTACTGTGAGTCAAAATTACAGAGACAATCATTTCACAGTTATTGTCATTATTCTGTTTCCTCCTGCTCACAATTTCCGCTCACAGAGAAGAAGGAAAATGCTGAAAAGAAACAAGGCTGTAATAAAGGGCAGTAAGATCCATGGAAAAAATAGGCTCCACTGGTAATTTGTAATGGGAAAATATTTCCTCAGTTTACTGCATCCAGGTGATTGGGACAAAGTGCAAAAGACAAGCACATAGCTTTCCATGTTGGTTTTTCTCTATCATGGATCTGCCTGGTTGCAGGTAACTCTGCTGTTCTCCTATAGCAGCGACTCCACCTGTACACTCTCACATACCTCAGAGTCTTTTGTCTCTCACATTCACCCGTGTGTCCAATATTCCGGGGGGGGGGGGGAGGCAAATTACTGAAGCAGGTTCTTCAAAAGGCAAAGCCTTTTCTTGGGAAATCAGTTCTCTAAGGCTCGACTATTTTTATTAGTGTTTAAGAGGTAATGATAAATCTTTGTCTCTTTGAGTAATTGTACCTCACTTGGGAAATTTGAGTAAAAACCAGCTTGTATTCTTATGGCTCATTACATTCCAATGCTTGTCTAACATTCAATTTTTTTCCATTTGACATTTTGTTTTAATGTTCATTTAAAAGGTCATATGAAAGGAGCCCAAGGAAATCCAGGAAAATGGCATTACAGCTTCATTTCCAGTGCTCTTACCTCTCTGTCTGGCTTAATAAGAGCAGTTCATCTCTTCATTAGCTCTGTCTTTAATCCATTAGTTCCATTTATACCTAAAATTAGGGCCCATGAATGGAATGGAAGATTTTTAAGCCTCATGCAAATTTTTATTGGCATGCACAGGCTATGACACCTGGTTTGATGAATACAAGATTTAACATGAAATGATGATGAAATGATGGTTTATAATCTTCAGATTTAAGCATCAAAGAGAGAATATTGTCCTTTTATCAATAGTATGCCACACGAAATGTAAATTATTAGCATGTTTAAGTAATTAGTTTTTCCCCTTTGGAAAATTTGTACTGCTACCATTATAAGCCATAATTATTCTAAATTTGCTCTTCTCCCATTCTACTGTATGTAAGCTTTTAAGTCACACCATGTTCCTTAAAATAATACCTGTAGTCTAAACATTCCGTGCGCCTTTGGCGTCTAGTCATGCCGGCCACATGACCATGGAGACGTCCTCGGACAAGCGCTGGCTCTTCGGCTTTGAAACGGAGATGAGCACCGGCCCCTAGAGTGGGAAACGACTAGCACGCATGTGCGGGGGAACCTTTACCTTTACCTTAAACATACCCATAGACTATGGGTAGGAACATAAGTTGTCCTCCTGACCTTAGTCCCTCTAGATCCTTATTGCCAGTATAAACTGGAACTGTACTCTATGATTGTGTGTGTGTGTGTGTGTGTGTGTGTGTGTGTGTGTAGTCACAAACCATTCAACTTTCCTGACAAAAAAAGAAGTTAAAGTTTATTCTAAAGAAAGGGTTGAAGCTCAGTAACAAGAAACATACTCTGCGTGCAGACAGTTCCAGGTCAAATCCATGGCACAACTGATCCATCCATCCATCCATCTATCCAGATCATAGTTGTCTCAAAAGTACTTTTATTTTAAAGGCAAGCACACATTTGGGTTTTTCTGTAAGACATTTCACTTCTCATCCAAGAAGCTTCTTCTGTTCTAACTAACTGGTGAGGTAATCCCTTCGATTCTCCACCAGTCAATTAGAACTGAAGAAGCTTCTTGAATGAGAAGCGAAACATCTTAAATAAAAACCAGAAAGTCCACCTACCTTTAAAATAAAAGCACCTTTGGGGCATCCAAAACCACAGAGTTCATTAAATAAATTGCAGGTTCCTTAACAAATAGGATGAATGACTAAGCCTAAGTTTTCCATGTAAGAGGCTCATTCTCGTCCTTTCTTTGTGGTCTACTTCCCCTATATGTCTCTCCTCCAAATGGCCTAGTGGTCTATCAAGAAAGACAATGATTGTCAAACTGGGTTTCACAGACCCATAAAGGTTCCATAAAAATTCATGGAGTTCCATATGAGACTGGGGGGGGAAGAATGAACCAATTTTCTCTCACTTGATGTTTGCTGCTTGATCATGCCTTATATAATAATGTATTTTTAAAAAGTTATTTACCCTGAAATTTGAAAAGCCCTGGAGTAGAAAATACAGAATACCCATTCAGAGTAGTATCTGGAAAGCATAGCATTGTTCCTTGTCAATACAGAATATCTTTTTAATCAAACTTTCTATTACATCAATACAAGTGACTCATAGAAAAGAGTGAACACAAATCATTAATCTAAGAGAGTATTGTAAAAGAATTTATGCTCCATACGTCCATAATTCTTCAAATCATGCTAGAGTTCAAATGTTTGGCTACCTAATTCACAATCACATACTTGAACCATATTATTCTTCCCAAAGCAATATTTGGGATATGGATAATGCATACTAAACCGAAGTGGGATGAAATTTGGGAAGCCCGTATTATATGTATAAGGAATTCCTTCATTATTTCACACTTCCAACCCTAATCCTGACTCTCAATCCTTTTTTTAAACATCCTATCAGGTGCTCAGTTAGCATAAAAAAACATCTGGGAACTTAGTCTTAATTTAAATTCATTAAAAATATACTTACTATTCTTTAAAACTCATATTTTATTATGATGATGGAGTATTCCAACTCTTTACTTCAGAGTTCTTGTAAATAATTAATATTATTTTTATCACATTGTCTGTCTGTCTGTCAAAAAACAAACACCCATAGATTTGGAATCATTCAGAACACATTTCTACATCAATGATAACTTAAGTGTTTTAGATGGGTGCTAAAGATGGGACCAAAATATTCTGCTGTATCAGTTTTATATCACAAATTTTTCTCCTGCACTATCTCAAATAATTTAAAATCTTGAGTAGCTTACTTATTCATTCTTTTATTACTATATGATTATTAGCATTTGTGCAGGGAAAAAAATTGGAATACTTAGTGAATGACACTAAACATTTATCTAATGTCCTCTTGCTTGTTTAACTGATTTATGAGTAAATACATAAGGCCTGCTTCTGGGGACATTAGGATGTGTGTTTGTTAGGGATGTGAATGTACATGTAGTTTTATATGCAGACATTGTCTGCTGTTGGCTGAGAATTTGTATTATTGAAGTAAATAGTAGATTTTATGATGAAATAAGGAGTATGGATATGAAAATTAATATATGAAAGATTAAATGGAATGAACAATTGCTGGCTATAATTAAAAGGCAAAAGAACAAAAAAAACATACAAAAAGCATAGAACAAGTAAATGAAAGTATGAACATTGATAGGTTACCTAATTTAAAAAAAATGGGGAAATTGATGGAGAAAGTTTAGGATGTGCAAATGCTGATAGAAAGTAGTAGATCATATGTGCTCTCCTGGAAAGAAAGAATGGGGTTTTTTTTTAGGGGGGAGCAAAAATGTTTGTGTTGTTATAAAGGAATGCACATTCACACTTGGGTATACACGAGTAGGAACTGAATATATCAAAAGGAATATAAAAGTAAGTTGAATGCAGTGGGAATTGGGTTGCCACTGTGTGTGTGTGTGTGTTTGTGTGTGTGTGTGTATTTCCATGTCCATGTTTCTGTCTGTTTCTGTCTATGTGTGATAAAACAAGAAAACATATAGAAAACAAGAATAAATAGGTGATGAATAAATATGGATAGAATTCAATAGTGAGTTTCATTGGGATGTTTTGCTCATACTCCAATAACGGACAAGGATCAGATTTAAAACAAATATACAAAAAGATAATCAATAGGTCAAGTAGAAGAGACAGACTGAGAAAGTCAGGGTTGGTCGCTATTTGATGAGTTCCTCCAAAAGCTAGAGGTGAGAAGACGAGACACCAAACTTCACCGAATGAAGCCAGTATGTTATCAGGGTTAGAACCAAGCATGGTTTGCAAGGATAGAGAAGTACGAAGTCTTACACTGTTGTCTACTTAGCATCTTATCAGTAATCGTGCAAACAAGGGTTAATTATGTAAGCTTCTATATTTCTTCTCTCTCTCCTTAGTTTCTTTTGCCTGCTATTGCTGACTTCTTTTATACAACTGACCTAGGATAGTCCACCCTGAAAGGGAATCATATAATGTAGGTATGCTTCGATGCACATTTTTCACAGCAGTAACAAAGAGAAACAGACAATCATGCCAGGTGCGTCTGTGGTTCTATCTTGTAAAATGTTCAGCTATGTTTAATGTGATAGTTAAAACATACAGTTGGTTTCTGCTGCCATCTAGTGTATTTGGGTGTACATAACTATCACTGTGGGAATCCAGTTTGATAAGGTAGAGAGACAGGATCAAATTTATATATATCACATACACATAGTGTATACAAAATTTGGAGAACATTACAGTTATACATAATGCTGTTTTGCATCAAGCATATTGGGATTGTTATATAAAAAATATTAAAACTTTTAAAGAGAACAAAAACAAACACAAACTAATATAAAAAGGGAGGGAGGGAGGGTGGACAACAAGAGGATTTCCAAGACTTTCTGAATCCCTTTGTGTTGTGCTCAGTGCCCCAGCATTTATTCCACTGATAATTAAAAGTTCAATCATCTTCCAGGAGATTTTTCAGGATGACAAATGGCAGGGAACAACATTTCCACGGCGTCTAAACTGACTGATTGTGGAATTCCACCTTTATTTGGAGAATTTCCTTAAAACAGAACTTACACTGAACAAATATATACTTCCTATGGCTAGACACACATCAATAAGGGATATATATTATAATTCATCTTCATCTTTCAAAAATTAGGCAAGTTTCCAGATAACAATGCTCATTTAGTAATGTACAGAAAGCATGTCCATCTTTTTTTTTTTTTTTTTTATTGAAAAGTTTTTCAATACATTTTAATTATTACATCCCATCCCCCAACCCTCCCCAACCCTATCCCACCCTCTCACCCTCCCCTTCCCCCCTCCCCCCCCCCGGACTTCCCAGAGCTAGATACAAGGTATAAAAATAAAATAACCAATCATAAACTCTCATATGCTAACAACAATAAACTATTAAATCTCTCGCACTTTAGCTCTTATAAATTGACTACAAGCAATATACTTATTCAAATGCTAGATGAAACTTTTTAGTCCCATATTTATTCTGGATGTAATCAATCCATTTCTTCCACTCCACAATATATCGTTGTTGAGAATGATCTTTCAAATATGCTGAGATCTTTGCCATTTCCGACAGGTTGGAAACTTTTAAAGTCCATTCCTCTATAGTCGGCAGTTCTTCCTTCTTCCAATATTGCCCTATTAAGAGTCTCGCTGCCGTAATTAAATTCAACATCAAATTAATGTCCAACACAATAGTATCAGTAATAATGCCCAGTAAAAACAATTGCGGACAAAACTTTATCCTTTTCTTGAATATCTTCTGCATATTCCACCAAATTTTAATCCAAAATGGTTTGATCTTTTTGCAAGTCCACCATATATGAAAATACGTTGCATCTTCGCCACCACATCTCCAACATTTGGGCTGGTAATTCGGATACATACTTGCTAACTTTCTAGGATCTAAATGCCATCTATAAAACATTTTATAAAAGTTCTCTCTTAGATTTTGAGCTTGCGTAAATTTCACATTTCTCACCCAAATCTTTTCCCAAGTGTCCATTGTGATAACTTCCTGAATATTCTGTGCCCATTCCTCTCCAAGCTCAAAATTTCCTTATATGTAGTCACATCATGTTTAAATCCAACATTTATATTCTCTATTGCGTGTTTGGGTATTGCCCATAACGGTATCTTATAATTTAACTTTTGTCTGTGCTTTTTCCAAACTCGCAACAAAGCATACCTCAAAATATGCATTTTGAACACATTATCTACCTTTTTGTCATACAGTAAATATGCATGCCAACCAAATAACAAATCATACCCTTCAAGATTTAACAGTCTCCCCTGTGTCAGATTGATCCAATCACTTATAGCTGATAATGCAGCAGCTTCATAATATAATTTAAAATTGGGCATTCTTAGACCACCTCTTTCGCGTGTATCCTGCATGATTTTAAATTTGACCCGTGGCCTTTTCCCTGCCCAAACAAATTTGTTAATACCCTTCTGCCATTCCTCCAAATTTGAATCCTTTTTGAGAATGGGTATCATTTGAAACAAAAATAAAAATTTTGGCAAAACATTCATCTTTACTGCTGCAATTCTTCCCAATAATGATAGTTGTAATTTTTTCCAACTATCCAATTCTTTTTGCACTTTATTCCATAACTTTTCATAATTATTTTTATATAATTTAACATTTGAGGGTGCTAGATATACCCCCAAATATTTAACCCTTTCAACAATTTCAAATCCAGTTAAGCTTTCTAAAGAAACCTTTTGTAATGCTGTCATGTTTTTAGATAAAATTTTAGTTTTTTGTATGTTAATCTTAAATCCAGAAACTTTCCCATATTGCGATATTAACTCCATCAATTCCATAACAGAATTTTCTGGATGTGTCAAAGTAATAACCAGATCATCCGCAAACGCCCTCAATTTATAGTCCTGATCTCTTATTTGAATTCCCTTAATTGTTTCCGAATTCCGTATTTTAATCAATAATATCTCCAACGTTAAAACAAATAACAAAGGTGATAACGGGCAACCCTGCCTTGTGCCCTTTTCAATATTACACATTTCAGTCAAACTATTATTAACAATTATTCGAGCTGTTTGCTTCTGATATATTGCCCTAATTGGTTGTAAAAATTCATCCCCAAAATTCATTTTATCTAATACTTTTAACAAAAATTTCCAATCCAATTGATCAAAGGCTTTTTCAGCATCCAAAAAAATCAATGCTGCAGAGATCTGGTTATTCCTTTCCAAAAATTCCAACAAATCAACTATATGTCTCACATTATTTTTCATTTGTCTACCACTTATAAACCCAGTTTGATCACCATGAATTACCTGTTGCAATACCCTCATAAGTCTACTAGCTAAAACCTTAGCAAATATCTTGTAGTCCGTATTCAAAAGTGAAATTGGCCTATAGTTTTTTGCTTGAGTAGCGTCCTGATCTTCTTTAGGAATTAAAGAAATAAAAGCAGTTTTCCAAGACGGAGGCACTCCTCCCCCTTTTTGAATTGTCTGAAACAGTTCCTTTAATGGCTTTATCATCTCAAACTGTAGATTTTTATAATACACAGCAGTCAAACCATCAGTGCCTGGTGCTTTACCTACTTTTAACTGTTTAATTGCCAAGTATATTTCTTCCTCAGTTATCAACTGATTCATTTCTTCTTTTTGGTCTTGCGTAAGAACCGGGATGCTAAAATCTTTCAAATATAAATCAATGTCCGTTTCATTAATCTTATCACTAGCATATAATTTAGAAAAAAAATCAACAAAGGTTTCCTTAATAAGATTCTGTTGATACACAATCTTTCCCTTATGTTCTATTTTATCTATATTAGAAACCCTTTGCTTCTTTCTTAACATATAAGCTAACCATCTGCCTGGTTTATTGGCATTACAAAAAGTATTATGCCTTGCAAACCGTAGATTAGTTGCCACCTGATCAGCCATTAACTTATCAAATTGTCCTCTTAACAGCTTAATAGTCTCTTTAATCTTCACATCCGATGATTCAAAATTAAAGCCTTTTCTTTTTCCTTAATCTCTGTCTCCAATTCTTTCCTCCTAAATTCCAAGTTGCGTCTATATTTATTATTAAGATATATCAACACACCTCTCATATACGCCTTACTAGCATCCCATACCATTTCCATAGAAGTACCCTTATGCATATTCGTTTCAAAAAAAACCTTCATCTGTTTCTTACACTCTTCCACGTTTTTCTGATTTCTGAACAAATTCTCATTTAAACACCAGGAACGTCGTTCTCTACTGTCTTTTCCAATCTCTAGCCAAACTGGGCTGTGATCAGACATAGTCTTTGAACAAATCTTTATCCTCTTAGTTCTAAAAAAAAGGTCATTAGACAATAGTATAAAATCAATCCTGGAAAAAGATTGGTGTCTATCAGAAAAGAAAGTATAGTCTCTTTCTTGTAAGTTCCTTTCCCTCCAAACATCACGTAATTCCATATCGTCCATCATTTCAAAAAAAGATTTAGGCAATTTCGCATGACTTGGGGTACTTCTGTAAGATCCACTCTTATCCATTTGTACATTCAAAACACCATTCCAATCTCCCATAAAAATAAAAGATTTGTAATCCAATTGGGTAATCCTGCTGTGTAACAAACTATAAAAGTCAGCTTGCTGTTGATTGGGCGCGTATAATCCAACCAAAAGAGTTCTTTTACCTTCTAGTAACAAGTCCACAATAACATATCTTCCTTGTTGATCAGCTTCAATTAACTCTGCTGTAATTGTATTCTTGACATAAATAACCACTCCATTTTTCTTGTTAACTGCAGAGGCAATAAATTGTGTACCTAGTCTTGAATTTGATAAATACTTTTGGTCCATAACTCTAATATGTGTTTCTTGTAAGCAAATAACGTCAGTCTTAAATTGGTTTAAATATTGAAAAATTTTCTTTCTCTTTTGTGGTGAGTTTAATCCATTAACATTCCAAGTTAAAAACTTAGTCACCATTTCTGGCAACCCGAAGCTTTTGAAGCGCATCTTCCAGAATCCCTTTTACATTTTTAGGTCGCGCTCCTCCCACAGCTTGGCTATAGGTACATTTTGAAGGTTCCACAACATTCTGCTGGGCTTGGTCTTGGTCACGCCTGGCTCGTCTCGAAGCAGCTCGGGTGACCCTCTGATCCTTTGCTTCTTCTACTGTTGAAATTTGAATCACTCCTGGTGCTGTCTCATCTATCTGTATTCCTTCAGCATCATAAGACTTTCCCTCCTTTATTGATTCCAGAAGTGGTATAGGAATTGCTTTTAAAACATTGCTATAAAAATCACGTGCCTGCAGGACCGTAGCGAGACGGTATCTTGTATCTTCAAACATTACCACCATACCCACTGGAATCTCCCATCTGAACCTGACATCGCGTCGCTTAAGCTCATGTGCTAGAAATGCAAATTCCTTTCGTTTCCTTAGGATTTTTGGAGGGATCTCTTTTAAAACCAAAACTTCTTGGTCAGCAATCACAAGCTTTGTATTGTAAGAAACTTGAATAACTTCATTCCTGATTGCTCTCTTTGTAAAGTAAACAACCACATCTCTAGGTAATTTCCTTTGTCTCGCAATCCAGGAGTTAACACGGAAAATTTTGTCTATATCTTCTGCAATTTCTTCAGCTGGCCTTCCCAGCACGTCTTCGAGAGCAACAGAAACTAATTTTTTCAAATCTTCCTTTAAATTCTCCTTAAGACCCCTTATCCTCACAGCAAACTCCATTTCATGATATTGTACCAATGTCAAGTCATAATCAATTTTATCCACCACATTCTCAGTCTCTAGTATCTTTGCATCCAGTTTAATATTATTTTGAGTGAGATCCTCCACTCTTTCATCAAGGCGTTCAATACATATCGCCATGCCTTGAAATGCAAGCAAGATGTCCTCCCTCATTACTGTAAATTTTTCTGTCAGCTTCTCATCCATCTTCTCATCTATCATCTCAGCCAAATGCTGTGAATGTTTTTCCAAAGCATCTTCCAAAACTTTAACTGTTAAGACAGGCGAAGGTAGAGGTGCAGGAGGTGCTAACACTTGCGCTGAAGAATGCGGCAGGGGGGGAAGCCCCCGCAGTTTTAGGAAGTTTAGAAGAAGATTTAGCCGCCATTTTTTCCCCCTTTTGCAACTACGCACTTTCACTTTCTAAGTCTTCAATGTAGATTGAGCCAAAGTTCAAAAGTTCACTTACTCCTTGTTCTCTTGCATCGCTCTGCCTGCTTCCATTAACTTCCAAAGTCCATTCTTGTAGGCAGGGATGGTTGCGTTCGCCTTGTTCTGCTCCAGGAAAAACGGAGCAGACACGCTGCGCGGCCCGGAGAAATCCAAGCTTCGGGGGGGCTCAATCTTCCAGCCGCCAGAGCTTTAAGCCCTGACGGCCCCAGAGAGCCCTTCCCCTACTTGGAAACTCACCCCCTCCTCTTCTCCCGAGGAGGGGGCTTTCGAACCGCCGAAACAGCTGATCGGCGCTGTTTTCGGCGGTTCTACAGAGCCGCGAAGCTGACAAGCTAAAAGCAGCTGTCGGCGGCGGCGCCTTACCACCCAGAAGTCCCAAAGCATGTCCATCTTTATTCAGAAGTAAATCCCTGCTGGTTCAATGGCGCATAATCTTAAGTAAGAGTGCCTATGATTGGATCCTGCAATAATTGCCAGTATTTATTTTTAGACTAGAGGATAATTTTATGTTTCTTAAATGCCACGTGCAATACAGAACTTTGGGTCTGGATCTACAGTAGACATATTGCAGCTTATATTTTTAGTTGTATTCCTCCGATGTGTTACATTTATACATAAAATTTAAAGCTGAGCCTAGAAAGAAGTGCTTGCATTCCCCAGTCTTTCACAGAGGAAGGGGTCAGGACTCAATTTTTGCTTTCAGTGACAAAACAGTAACCCAGTTCTATAGTAGGGCATACAGGGCTTTTTTGTCATAGAATGCTCAGAACGGAGTTCCGGCACCTTTTTTGGATGGAACCTTGTAGGGTAGGCACGGTGGGTTGTATGACATGTGTGAGTTCTGGCACCTTTTTCTTTTACAGAAAAAGCACTGAGGGCGTATGTCATTTGCTCATCCCAGAAGTTGCATGCATTTCATTTTTCAGCAAGAGTGCATCAAATGGTGTGTGTGTGTGTGAATTTAAAAAAAAAGCTTATGAAGATTATGTTTGTTGATGTAATGAATAAGCTTAAACCACAAACCTTTACAGTACCGCTACATCTCTAACCTTCCTTCCTATTTTTGGGAGGGCTGTTTGGATACAGGCAGTCCTTGATTTACCATCACAATTTCCATTGCTAAACAAGACAAATATTGAGGTTTACCACATTTTATTATCTTTCTTGTCATAGTTGTTAACTAAATAGTTGCAGATGTTAAGTTAGTAACATGGCTGTTGAGTGAATCTGGCTTCCCCATTGACTTCGCTTGTCAGGAGGTCACAAAAACTAATCACATGATCCCAGGACACCATGATGGTCATACGTATGAACCAATTGCCAAGTATCCAAATTTTGATCAAGGGGATGCTGCAATGGTCATGAGAAAAAGCTCATAAGTCACTTTTTTCAGTGCTGTTGCAACTTTGAACAATCACTAAATGAACTGTTGTAAGTTGAAGACTACTTGGAGCTTATCTAAGCAAGTGTTAATATGTTAATTAAAGGTACAGTTCATCCACAGTAGAAGCTGCTCTAACAGAATGCCTATAAAGACTTGAGGAGTCATTGACTGTCTGCTGGAAGCTAAGATAAGTTTAAGTCATAGAAAAGCAGAGGGTAAAAAGGGGTTGTGTGTACAATAGAAAGGCAACTGCCTATGGCTGAAAAAGAAACCAAAAGGTGATTTTGGGTTTTTTTTGGAATTCCTCTATGGATTTTTTGAGATATTGTATGAGGAATCAGAAACTATTGTAGTATAAATCTTGTGTCAACATCCAGCTCAAGAATCCAAATAAACCTCCAGGTTCACCCCATCTCTAAATTCTTACTGTTTATTGAATGCACTGTGTGGTACTGTCAAAGCAAAACTAACTCTGAGGTTCCAACACCAATTCATAAACTTAAACAATAATTTTCCCAGCCAAACCCCCAACATCTTACGTAAACATAGTTCACTTTGTTTTGGGAACCACCTGCTTCAAATCCACACCTGGTCTGGTGTCCTTGAAAAGGTTTCAGGCTCTCACAGTCTTCAGCTGAATTGTAGAAGTTTTATTTCTCCATCTAACCCACTTGAAAGTAACACCTCCCCGCCTTAATCTAAATACAAGTTGAAATGCAGCGGCATGTAGCTGCCAAAGTTTCATCCTTGATATCTTGTGATAATCCTCTTCCTGCCACACTTGTTAAGCCCAATTTAAATAGACAGTATGAATAACTAAAACTGATGCTTACAATCAACACTTATAGAGAATAATAGAATAATAGAGTTGGAAGGGACCTCAGAGTTCTTCTAGTCCAACCCTGCTCAAGCAGGAGACTCTATACCATTTTGGACAAATGTTGTCAAATCTCTTTTTAATAATCTCCAGTGATGGAGCACCCACAACCTCTGAAGGCAAGCCATTCCGCTGGTTTATTGTTCTCACTGTCAGGAAACGTCTCCTTAGTTCTAGGTTGCTTCTCTCCTTGGTTAGTTTCCAACCATCGCTTCTTGTCCTGCCTTCCCTTGGTCCTTTTGTATGTACTGCAAAGCTTTACTTGGATACTGAATAAGCATGTAGTAGTAGTAATATATTGCCTTAATAGAGAACTGAAGAACTATGGACAGAGGTTCGCGACATTGTACAAGAGGTAGCAACCAAAACCATCCCAAAGAAAAAGAAATGCAAGAAAGCAAAATGGCTGTCTGAGGAAGCTTTGCAAATAGCTGAGGAAAGGAGGGAAGCGAAAGGCAAGGGGGAAAAAGAAAGATACGCCCAATTGAATGCAGAATTCCATAGAATAGCTAGAAGAGATAAGAATACCTTCTTAAATGAACAGTGCAAAGAAATAGAAGAAAACAATAGAATAGGGAGGACCAGAGATCTTTTCAAGAAAATTAGAGAAATGAAGGGAACGTTTCATGCAAAACTGGGCATGATAAAGGACCAAAATGGCAGGGACCTAACAGAGGCAGAAGAGATTAAGAAGAGGTGGCAAAATTACACAGAAGAACTATATAAGAATGAGCTTAACATCCCTGATAATCACAATGAGGTGGTCACTGACCTCGAGCCAGACATCCTAGAATGTGAAGTGAAGTGGGCCTTAGAAAAACTGAGCAACAACAAAGCTAGTGGAGGTGACAGTATTCCAGCTGAGCTATTCAAAATCTTAAAAGACAATGCAGTAAAAGTGCTACACTCAATTTGCCAGCAAATTTGGAATACTCAACAGTGGCCACAGGATTGGAAAAGATCAGTTTACATTCCAATTCCAAAGAAAGGCAGTGCCAAAGAATGTTCAAACTATCGCACCATTGCACTCATTTCTCATGCTAGTAAAGTTATGCTTAAAATCCTACAAGCTAGACTTCAGCAGTATGTGGATCGAGAACTACCAGAAGTACAGGCAGGATTTCGAAGAGGCAGAGGAACTAGAGATCAAATTGCCAACATACGCTGGATCATGGAGAAAGCTAGGGAGTTCCAGAAAAACATCTACTTCTGCTTCATTGACTATGCTAAAGCCTTTGATTGTGTGGATCATAACAAACTGTGGCAAGTTCTTAAAGAGATGGGAGTACCAGACCATCTTATTTGTCTCTTGAGTAACCTATATGCGGGTCAAGAAGCAACAGTGAGAACTGGACACGGAACCACTGATTGGTTCAAAATTGGGAAAGGAGTCCGGCAAGGCTGTATACTGTCGCCCTGCCTATTTAACTTATATGCAGAGCACATCATGAGAAAGGCTGGGCTAGATGAATCAAAAGCTGGAATTAAGATTGCCAGAAGAAATATCAACAACCTTAGATACGCAGATGATACCACTCTAATGGCAGAAAGTGAAGAAGAACTAAAGAGCCTCTTGTTGTGGGTGAAGAAGGAGAGTGCAAAACTTGGGTTGAAACTTAACATTAAGAAAACCAAGATCATGGCATCTGGCCCTCTCAATTCCTGGCAAATAGATGGGGAAGAAATGGAGGTAGTGACAGATTTTATTTTCCTGGGCTCCAAGATCACTGCAGATGGGGACTGTAGCCAAGAAATTAAAAGACGCTTGCTCCTCGGGAGGAAAGCCATGGCAAATCTAGACAGCACACTAAAAAGCAGAGACATCACCCTGTCAACAAAAGTGCGTATAGTCAAGGCTATGGTCTTCCCAGTTGCAATGTATGGCAGTGAAAGTTGGACCATAAAAAAGGCTGAGCGCCAAAGAATTGAGGCCTTTGAACTATGGTGCTGGAGAAGACTCCTGCGAGTCCCTTGGACTGCAAGGCGATCAAACCGGTCAGTCCTAGAAGAGATCAATCCTGACTGCTCTTTAGAAGGCCAGATCCTGAAGCTAAAACTCAAAAACTCAAATACTAATGAGAAGGAAGGACTCACTGGACAAGAGCCTAATGCTGGGAAAGATCAAGGGCAATAGAAGAAGGGGACGACAGAATGAGGTGGCTGGATGGAGTCACTGAAGCAGTAGGCATGAGCTTAAATGGACTCCAGAAGATGGTAGAGGACAGGAAGGCCTGGAGGAATGTTGTCCATAGGGTCGCGATGGGTTGGACACGACTTCTCAGTTAACAACAACAACAACGATAGAGAACTGTTGGAATAATACAATAAAAAGAAAAATAAATCAGGGAGTTTTTCATACATTAGTTTTATAATATTAAGATCGTATAATTTCTAAGTTATGTTACTCCATTATTTCAAAGCATATATTGTCTAAAATAATTTCCATAAAGCCACTGAACTTTCATTTAAACAGAAAAGAAAAGAAAAGAAAAGAAAGAAGG
>JAKJMR010000009.1:3138759-3160235 GCA_024449315.1 Daboia siamensis | reverse complement strand
GAAAGAAAGAAAGAAAGAAAGAAAGAAAGAAAGAAAGAAAGAACATTACTGTAAATGTGCAGTGGCTTATTGCACTAGAGTCCATTGAGATTTCTTTAAATAAAAGGAGCTGAAATGCAAGTGCTAAACTCTGAGTACAGTTTTGATTTACTGTATTAGTAGGAGAGCTTTATTTTATCCTTATGGCTCCAGCATTTACATTAGAGATACTTGCCAGAATCATAAACCTTACAGATTCTCATAAAGCAATTCTAAAACCTGATGGATGAACCCACTTATCTGGGCTACCTATAACTTTCATATTTGTTTTATCTAGTGATAGCAAACTTTGAAGTAGGTCTTGCATTCCTATAACAGACAGCAGCCATTAGAACTTTATAATATACAACCTGGAGGCTTAAACTTCCTACTATGGTCTATGAATACATTTTAAGAAGCAATTTTCAGGTTTTAGTCCATAGCCTAGCAACTATTTAATATGTTGGCATTCTGTGAAGCCTCAAATAAATACCTATTACCTGCATAAAAAAGGAACTCTCCAGAATCCTTTGTTACTTTTCTGTAAACATCTCCCAGGTGGGGAAATACTTGAAGTGGACCAACTACAGGGTAATGTATGGATCAATTACATGGATTCCTCCTAATTACAACAAAATTGGTTCCTGAATGCAAAAAGCAGCAATTTGTTTTAAAAATACACAAAATGGCTATTGCATAAAGGATATTTTAAGGGTTTTTTTCCAGCTTCATGTAAACATCTTATAAAGGTCAGTAGGAGGTGAGTTGGATCTCCAGATCCCTTTGTGGTCTACCAGCCCTTTGCTGCCTATGATCAGCCACCACATTTTAGTGAAATAGTTGTTGAAAGACTATTTCTTACCACTGGAGGTGAAAACTACTTACATGTATTTTGAAAAGAAAACGTAGGAAACAAAATGGAAAGACAATTTTGCATCCACTGTAGCTCTACGCTGCATAAAAATGCAGTTTCCTCCAAAAAATTAAATGTATTTTTTGGTCACAAAAAGTAATCCACCATTGTTTAATTTCTTTTGTGATTAAGCCCCTTCACCCACAAACAGCTTTCATGGGATGCAGGTCTTTATTTGTATCATTTTAATCTGGGGTAGAAGAGTATTTGTTGTTTCAAAGTAAAGTTTTATCAGTGATGCTTCTTGGATCACATTTTTGAGGTTCAGCCACTGTCTTTGTGGTATGCTTATCTTGTATGGCTCAAACCAAGAAGGACTTACTGTACATTGACTTACTTTCAATGTACAGAATGCAACTGATATGCTGAGAAAACAAGGAATTTCTTGAATTAATAAGATGGGTACTGTTTTTCCTAGTTTCATAATTAATCAATCTAGGTTGGTCTTCTTGCCTCAATTTTATCTTTCATTAATTAAAACCAAATTTGCTTTACACTTCCTTTTCTTTTTGCAGGAGAAAAACGTTTAAAACAATAAATGCCTCTTTTGTTATTTAACTATTCTTATTCTTTTATTATTCTCACTCTCCATTGTTTCTCATGAATTTATTTTCTTGCATTACTCCTCAGCTTTCCCATCTTCTTTCCTTTAGGCCTGCTATGCCATTTTTTCCCTTTCACATTCATAAGTTTAAGGGGAGTGTTCAAACGAAAAAAGGGGTCAGGTGCATGCAGTGATGGTCAATTAAATGGATTTATTGCTAAAAAGCCTATGCACAGGACTCTTCTCAATTAATGGTTAATGGAGTTACATAAGGGTCAATAGAATGTAAGTGGGGGGTGGACGTAGTCCACTTATGACTATGTAGGGATTCTAGGCTGATCCCTCTTTTAACTCCACCCCCAGGTTCTGTCACTCCTTCTCCTACATGTTTTAGCATACCTTCTTATAAACTAGCTAACATTATAAAATAAACCATACTCTTAAAATTGCAGATGATGATGGTGGAGTCTAAAAGGACATGCAACTTATCATTGTGTATACTGAGGTGCACTGCATTATCTGTGCTTCATTATGGGAGAAGGGCAACCAGCAATCCTTTTCAGATATGAAAAACATGAACTTCATCATATGCTATTAGAAATGCTCTGGCTATGTGTACTGATTTTTGAAACATTAAAAATAATTCCCTACCTTTGGCCAAGCCAATTGATAATAAAGATGGTTCAAAAAAAAAAAGAGTAATATAATGGTCTGCAGCCGGAATCCATTCCACCAATGTCATTTTTAATGTCCATACAAAGAACACGGAAGACATGTTGGAGTTAGCC
The DNA here is from genome assembly GCA_024449315.1 of Daboia siamensis. Taxonomy (NCBI): domain Eukaryota; kingdom Metazoa; phylum Chordata; class Lepidosauria; order Squamata; family Viperidae; genus Daboia; species Daboia siamensis. The sequence continues at coordinate 3,157,972 of JAKJMR010000009.1, read as the reverse complement.
TTTTATTTCCCAGATTCTGAATGTAAAAGAAGATAGAGATGATGATTCTACTTATTATTCACCTGTTATTCTAAGTTTCTTGTGTTGACTTGTCTAAAATTGTCTTTCTTAAAAATTATTTTTTTTATTATTGTTAGTTCAAAATTAACTCGCAAGGTAGCCTGTAAATTATCATTCCCAATTTGTGTAGAATAATGTGAGTATACTTGGAATAAACCTGAGTTTTGGTTACTTTTGTGGTATATTGGGCCAGAATTAACCTAGTCTATATCACATTTACTAATCAATTGCCTATCCTCTATCATCTCTATCTTACTAAAAACATTATATGAAATCCATGATTGATCAAAGTGATATTTTTGGTCTTGTCTGCTGATGAATAATGTCATATGGAAAATTAATTTAGTTTATTTCTCTTTCTTACCTCATGTTTTAATTCTTTTGACTTATTATTTCTTATTCCTTTTCTGTGTTCCATATGTTATGGCTAAAAAGGAAAAGGTATTAGGTGTTTATGTTTCTAATGGAGCTTACACAAGTGTTAGCAGTCAACACTAACTTTAAGACACACACACGCACGCACACACACACACAACCATAAAAATCTGCTAAATGAAATCTATATCTTTCTCTCTATGTATTGTAAAATGTTATCCAGGTCATATCAAAGAACAAAAATGCCTTTTTATTAGTAATGATTATTATAGGAACTAATAAACAATTTAAAAAATAAATTTGAGCCTTCTTCCTAATAATTTAAAATTTGATTTAAATACAGCCTATCTTTCAAGATAAATGTTACATTGTTCAGTTTTATAATCCTTTGGCCAAAAATGGGATTTCAACACTACTCTCGTTTACAAGCCTGAAAAGAATTACCTGCTTCTTCAAAGCTTGGGTATGCATAGATTCATATAACTACAAAATTTATTCATTCAACAATATAAAAAATATAGGCTGGAACACAATGTGGTTTTCATATCCACAGCAAATTATATTGCTTTATATTGAAGGAAGAACAAAATAATATTCATCATAAATTTTAGCTAACTAAAATGATCCAAGTATAATTTGTACCAAAAATGAAGATAACACACAATGCTAAGCTTTCCTGCCTTTGGTGTCTGGCTTGTTTATCTTTCACCTTTACTGTTTACGAAAGTAATGGCAGATATTTATCTCAGAGAATAATATTCTTCACTGACTTGAAAGCAGCAGCAATTTACACCTCCATTCCTCACACTGAATATGAAGCTCTGATTTGCTGTTGATGCTTAAAAGAGAAGGTAACAGGAATACATTTAGATGTGTATCACCTTAATCAGCTGCTAATGGATATGAATAAGTTGATTCCTGGGGAGAATATCTACAGCACTGCTATCTACAAATAAACCCAAGCAGAAGCACTTGTTTGTTTTTTTAAAAAAATAATTGATAGTGGAAGAAATGTTACTTACCATCCAAAAGTTAATGTATAGAAAAGTAAAGGACAATTAAACATGGCACTATAAAGAGATACCTGCCAGATCAGATTGAAAGGTCCAGGTATTGATCAGTATAATAAGCATCATGAAAAATGCCCTTTCTATGCCATTTAAACAATGTCATCCTTCACATCCTCTTTCCCCGATTCCAGATGGTGATTCTGCATTTTATAAACCATGTTCTTTCCCATGCAATTAATGCCCATCCACAGTAGGCCCATGATGCCAAACCCCTTAATAAGAAATAATCTGATAAGAAGCAACCATTTAAAGTTAATGCGAATGACAATCATTAGGAGCATATTCTAATTTTTCATCTTTCATTTTATAACAGAGATGACCTCAGTTTCTAATACTGTGTATAACAAGCCACTGAATAAATATCACTCTGAACTCCCTTCCCCCATTGCTTGCACTATAGTGAAAATATACAGAGGCTTAATGAGTTATAGACTCCCCTAAAAAGATGATATTTTCATTTTTAATAATCACCAGTTTTCTTTCTGCCCAAAGCAGTAGCAAGGAAGCATTTGAGCTTTTTATCTGATAAACACGAGCAGCGGTACAAAAGATGAAAATATGTTAAGGGGAAAAGATAGAGAATTTCTGATTCCTTTATTCTAACAGCTGTTATTTCAAATATTGTTGATCCTTGCCTGTTAAGTTGCATGACTTAATGTCCCTTAAATCCACAAGTGGTATGAAGGCCATGCAATTTCCATCTATTGGCACCCCGCAGCAGGCATTTGGTATTCTATTATTTTCTGCTAGATTTATATCCCAATTTTATTTGAGAAGGTCATGTCACTTTATATAGTTCTTCCCCACTTTATCCTTACAATAACAATGCTGTATAATAAATCTGACCAAGAGATCAGAGCTGGACAAAACTGCCCAGGGTGCTTCAAAGTTGAGTAAAGATTAGCATCTGGGTATTTCATCAATCTTAGTTTCAAAGCTAAACCAGTAGAAGAGAATATTTTTAGCTCAGGGTTGAAATGAGGGCTCCTTGGTGTTCTCTGAACTTGGTTGTTTTCTGCAGATGTTTCATTGACCAAACTATTTAGCATTATCAGTGCACTAGTTTGGATCAGGGCTTTTTTTCTCATAGAACGCTCAGAACAGCGTTCCGGCACCTTTTTTTGCAAAAAAAGAGAAAAAAAAGCTTCCTCTATTGGCTTTAAGAGTAGGCAATCTTGGCTCTTTTTTATGACTTGTGGACTTCAACTCCCAGAAATGCTGAGCCAGCCACGCTGAGGGGAAAGAGAGAGGTTTCCAAGCTGAGCCATGCTGGCTCAGGAATTCTGGGAGTTGAAGTCCTTGAGTCATAAAAGAGCCAAGGTTGCTTACCCTCCACTAGAGGAGGACATTAAAATTATTTACAAGGTTACTTCTTTAGGAACTAAACTTTTAGAATCTAAAACAGCTAATTCAAAAAAGCCAACAGAAAAGAACCTCACATTTTTCATCTGCTTCTGTCTTTTGGAAGGTAAAATTAGATAACAAAATAATCTATTTCCTATGTTAACATCTCTGCAATGAAATCAATAAAGGTAACAGGAAAGAAATGAGAAACATTTTTCTCAATGTAATATGTCTAATTTAGCTGATGCTAGAAAAAAAATAGTATCTTTTGTACACTCTTGAAAACTATTTTGAATCTATAACCATCTATTACAACTAAACCACTTTAAATTAAACAATTCTTAAGAATGAAATATTCTTAATTTGGACTTTACTTTTACTGTTTGGACTGTTGTGTGTTTTGAAAAATAGATTATTTAGAATCTAGTTATGTTGCACTTCAGTCTTTAAATAATTAACCGAGTATATACATAACAATATATGATGTTTTCCATGGTGAGCTTAACATCAATAACAACATTTATTAAAAAGGCTAAAATAATTTCTGGTGGTGTTATCTGTACATTAAAATTTTGTTTAGTCACAATCTTTCACTTTTCACATTCTGGACAAGCAGTGGTCATCTATCCTAGCAAAAGATGTTATATATGTGAATAAGTATAGGCAGTAGCATATGCTTTTTTAAAAATATCAAACATGGAAAGAAACAAAAATAAGTCCAAAATATCTGTATTACATCAAGAAAAGCCAACTTTGCAACCAATATGTCTCATCCATAACTATGGCACCCTAAGGATACCTGCATACATGCAAATGCTTCTCTGGGATCAGTAACGCAGCAGGGATTGCTTTTTCCTTCCAATAACAGTTTGCTGGGAAATACCAAACAAGGCCTTGAGAATTCCAATGTTTGTTACAAATTTTTCTGGATTTGGTTGGAAAGAGGCTGTTTGGCGCCAGAGACCACTGCCACAAGGTACACAGCTCTGGGTCGGGGTTTGGAGCAGTTCCGGTGGGGGCTCAGCACAGGCCGCGGCATGGCAACTGCGGTGAGGGGAATCCCCACAGTGGCTGTGTGGAGGGGAATCCCCATGGCATGTGTCTCTGAGCCGCAGGGGTGGGGGTGCAAAGGACGGGCAGCAACGCCATAGCAAGACATTGGCATCACTCCCAGTGACAGCACCTCTGAGTTCCGGCACCCTTTTTTTTTTTTTAGAAAAAAAGCACTGGTTTGGATAATGAAATATCTGCAACAAAACAACCAAGCTCAGAGAACATCAAAGACTCCTCAGCTAGCCATTGTACCACACAGGATGTTGCCAATACACAAGGGATTTTTCTGGTACACAATCTGAGGACCTTGAGTATTGTTTCAATATAGGTGAACCAGAACAATGTAAGTAGGGAAGAAGATAGGATGATTTAAAACAAAATACACAAGGAAAATATATAGTGTAGAATACAGTAAGAGAAATATTAACATTTAGCTCATACAGTACTATAATCTGTTTCAGTTTAAACTGATTTGGAATCAATTTCAGAAGAGGTAAGAGTTTTACCTACCCATTTCAATCTGACTCTTGCAAATTGATTAACTTTTTTTTTAAAAAAATGCTAAGTGGAGCACTCTAATGTCATTCCCAATCTGCAGGCAGGAACAGGACCACCCAAACAGAGTCCCTGCAAAAGGCAGGGTTGCTCTCCACTCTGCCTTCAGATGCCATGCTTAGAAGCAAGATTAAGAGCACTTAGATTTATACACCACTTCACAATGCTTTACAGCCCTCTCTAAGCAGTTTACAGCATCAGCATTTTGTCCCCAATAATCAGGGTCCTCCTTTTATTGGCCTGATAAGGATGGAAGTCTGAATCAACCTTGAGTCAGTCAGGATCAAACTGCTGGCAGTCAGCAGAGTTAGCCTGCAGTACTGCATTCTAACCACTGTGCCACCATGGAAAAAGAGGCAGCAGGACAAATCCTCCAAAGGTACCTGCTGAGACCCACCCAGGAAAACAGCTCTCAGTTTCAGGAAAATATCTTAACACTACTCAACTTGCCCTGTTCCTTACCTACTTCAAAACTACAGATGGTCCTCATTTAGCAACTACAACTGGGATGAGTCATTAAACAAAGTGAAACCACGACTGTACTTATGTTCTTACTTTGCTGTACAGACCTGTGAAATTTATAAATGTGACGCCTAGTGCCAAAGTAACTTTAAAAAGTTACTTTTTTCATCACTGTCTTAACTGTAAATCATGTCTATTACTTGTACAAAGCTAACATCAACTGTATTGCTTCCTGTATTGTAGGCACTTTAATACCATGTTCTTACTCCTTTTCACAGATGTAGGCTTGTTTTTATGCCAACAGCAGCTTCTTTGAAGAGCTGCCAATAAAAGCTGAAGGGATAAATTGTGGAACTAAAAAACTACTTAGCGTCTGCAATGATAAAGCTGCAAGCATCTGTTCAGGATGTAATGCAGGATATTAATTGTTTCTGCTTACAAAAAGCTATCAGAGCACATTGTCAGCCGCTATGGTAGAAAGGCAATCAAATTAATAAAGTCTGATAAACAATTTTTCCCCAGCATATCCTTAGACATTTAGCAAACAAATACAGCTCCTTCCCTAGAAATCTCACCTAATGCATTTATAAACAATGTAGAAAATGTCCACAAGCTGAAATATGTACTGTTCAGTAGCCTTGCCAGATTATACAAGCCTGTCTTTAACCAGGGAAACATAAATGGGGAATTTCTAGGACAATGTGATGCTTTTTTTAAGTATATGTTATTAATTTTTTACAGTAACAATCTTAGTATTTAATTAGCAACATGTTGCCTGGGGTTTATGTGTTTAACATTAATAGTAATGCAATTTCCATTCCTACCCTTTATTCCATTTTTCTAAATATTTATTAAAAAATTCCCATGTTTGAAAGTATTCTGAGTCTTGCTTCCCCTTCGTTTTCAATGTGAGCCTATTCATTTCTGTACAGTCCAACATTTTCTTAATTATGTCTTCTTCAAATGGTATTTCTTCATTTTTCCAGTATTGAGCAAATATAATTCTCACTGCTGTTAATATGTGCAGTATTAAGTATACATATTTCTTATCATAATTTTCGGATATTATGCCTAAAAGAAATAATTCCAGTTTATAGTCTACGTGTGTTCCTATCATCTTTTCTAGCCACCTATGTATTTTTGACCATTAGTTCTTTGCTTTAGGGCATGTCCACCAAAGACGATAATACATGCCTGGATTTTGTATGCATTTCCAACAATTGCTAGACACATTTTTAAACATTTTTGCTAGTCCTGCAGGTGGTAAGTGCCATCTATAGAACATTTTATATACATTTTCTTTGTAAGTAACTGCCCTCATTATTTTGTAATTTCTTTCCCACAGGTTTTGCCGTTTTTCTAACTTTACATTGTGCCCAAAGTTTTTTGCCCAAGTTATCATTGTTTCTTTAACTTCTTCATCTTTCATCTTTAAATTCAACAGAAAGCTGTACAGTTTCTTAATCAGTTTGTCATCTGATGACAATAGTATCTGGTCTAACGGTGTGTGGTTTTTGTAAAAAGCATATATTTTTGCATCTTTCTCATATCTCATTTGCATTTGTAGGTGTGGCCACCATGATAGCTCAATGCCCTGTTCTTCCAATTCTTGTTTAGTTTGTAGTTTCCCATCAGTATTCAAAATATCTTTATAAGTCACAAATTTCTCATAATTGATTAAGTTTGGGTGTACAAATGCCTCCATTGTTGAGATCCAACCTGGTATTTTCATGTAAGTTCTTGATTTTACCTTTTCCCATGTCAAAAGCAATGCATTTCTTACATAGTGGTTTTGAAAGTATTTGTGAATTTTGTTCTTCCCATACCATAGGAAAGCATGCCATCCAAGTTGTAGGTCATGCTCTTCTAGGTATAATAGTCTTTTATTTCTAAGAGTATCCATTCTTTTAACCATGTTAGTGTGGCTGCTTGATAGTACAAGGCCCAGTCTGGTAGGCCAAAACCTCCATTTTCTTTTCCTTCTTGTAACATTTTCAGTCTGATTCTAGCTTTTTTCCCTGCCAGATAAATATCAATGTACTTAATTCATCAAAAAAATTGTCAATTTTTATCAGTATTGTTTGAAATAAAAAGAGTAGTTTTGGTAAAGTAGTTTTTTTTATTTTTTATTTTTTTTATTTTAATTCCATTTATATCCCGCCCTTCTCCGAAGACTCAGGGCGGCTTACAAGCTTAGCAGTAGCCTTCATTCTATGCATATGCCTGCTTATTAGGGCTTCTCCCCCCCCCCCAAGCGGCATTATTACAAAGTCAGCTTATTGCCCCCAACAATCTGGGTCCTCATTTTACCTACCTCGGAAGGATGGAAGGCTGAGTCAACCTTGAGCCTGGTGGGATGCGAACCTGCACTAATTGCAGGCAACTGATGTTACCAAGGCTCATTTTCACCATCACTATTCTTCCCAGGATTGATAGTTGTAGATTTTTCCATTTTTCCAAATCTATTATTTACATGTATTTTAACGCTTTTTTTAGTTTGTTGTACCATACGAAGATTGTTTAATTGATTAATAAGGAGAGCTTTGTGGTGTAGGCACTTCAACTAGTATCATCAGAGGGAGGTGTTATCCAAGCCACTCAGTCTTCTGTCCTTTTTGTCAAATGCAGACAATTATATTAGTCTGTTTCTCGGAGTTATTGTAAAGGTTACCAAGTTTTAATCTTTCCAAAAAGTAATGGTTGCTTTCATTTTTGTTTTTTCTCTCTGAAACTGCCATCTTCAGTCCAGAGGCTTCTGATCCCAGAGCTACCAAGAAAAATTAACTGTGCCAATTGGCCTCTTTTTTGTCTTTAATGGAAGAGATGAGCAGGAAGAAAACTCAGAAATTGAAGACTATATTGTTTGAGTCCCTCTGCCCTCCTCTTTCCTTCTCTGGCAGAATTCTGAGGGGAAAAAAACAGTACAGTAAATGCCTCATCTGAAAGCATCTTTACAATCCAGATAGTGTCATTGACATAAATTGGAGCCCAATATCTTCCTGTGTTTTCCCAGTATCTTCTGTATTTTAGTATTAAATAAATACCTACATAAATAATTGGTGTTGTTTTTTTGCTAGTGGGGAAAGGAAATGCATGGACATTCCTTCCTGGGAATAGAAAGAGTCAGAATAAAAATTAAGAGAACCAATTTAAAGAAAAGTTAAGGAGAAGCATATCACTAATTTGCCACTTTCTATTTCTTTATTATTATTATTGCAAATTTTATTATTTAAAACTTTGGACAAGGTGTTAACGGTCTGACATTTCTTCTTGTCTTACATCATTTTTCGTCGGGACCTGAAGACCTGGCTCTTCGAGCTCTCTGCCCCAGGCTGAGAATTTTTAATTTTAATTTAGTCCAATTGGGTTTTTTTTAATTAATACAGGGATTATTATAATTTATTTTAATTTGTTTTTAACTTTTATATTTGTGTTTTTAATTACCCTGTAAATTGCCCTGAGTCCTTCGGGAAAGGGCGGTATATAAATGTAATAAAATAAATAAATAAATAAATTTTTGTGTTTTATATACATATATACACTTTATGTACATATCATTTATATACAGTTATACAATATTCAATCTTATCAACCACCCAATTCTAGTAATATGTGAAATCAGCATCCTGTATATTTCTGTTGAGACATTCCTTTTTGTTCCCACCATAGTAAAACATATTCCAAATTTTGTAGTAATCTGACTGATCTTTATTTTTAATTTCCAAAGTTAACTTGTCCATTTCTGCGCATGCCCAAATTTTATTTATCACTTCACTCTCGTCCGGTATTTCACTGTTTTTCCATTTCTGGGCAAACGTCACTCTCGCTGCTGTGATGATGTGTATCATTATATATAACTCTTCTTTGGTATGCTTCTTGGTGTTATGCCTAGTAGGAAAAAATCTGGTCTATAATCTACTCTCCGTCCTGATATTTCTTCTAACCATATCTGTATCCTTTGCCAACATTTTTGCATCTTATTACAGGACCACCAAACATGAAAATAAGTACCTAATTCTACAGAACATTTCCAACAGCTAGGGGATATTGTCCTATACATTTGGCTAATCGTGCTGGGGGGAGATGCCACCGGTAAAACATTTTATATAAATTTTCTTTATAAGCTGAGGCCAGCGTTATCTTTTTATTTCTATCCCAGAGAGTTTGCCATATATCAAGATCAATGCCATGTCCCAAATTTTTAGCCCATATCAGCATTGGTTCTTTAACTTGTTCCTCAATCATTTTATACCCCAATAGCAAACTATACAATTTCCTTATTTGTTTCTCATCTGGCCCCAATAAAATTTTATTCAATGCAATTTCTTGAATATTTATCCCTCACTCTTTCTTATCTTTCCTATATCGTGTTTGTATCTGTAGGTAAGCCCACCATTCCAATTTTATCCCTTGTTGTTCTACTTCCTGTCTAGATTTCAATTCTCTCACTTCATTCATAATATCTTTGTATGTAGCACTATTTTCCAAATTAAACAAATTTGGGTAAACTATTGCTTCAAGGGTGGACAACCAGACTAGTACTTTAATGTAATTTTGTTTTCTAATTTTATTCCAAATTTTAAGTAGCGCTTGTCTAATCCAATGGTTTTGAAAATGTTGATATAGCCCTTGTTTCTCATTCCATAGGAATGTGTGCCAACCTAATTGCAGATCATGGCTTTCTAAAGTTAATAATCTTTTATTTTTTAAAATTATCCATTCTCTAATCCAGGTTAACGCCGCTGCGTGATAATATGTTTCCCAGTCCGGTAGACCAAAACCCCCATTTTCTTTAACATCCCCACTTTCTATTTCTTATGCTCATTATCACTATTGGTATAGTGCATATTTGATGGGAATTGGTTGTTTAGAAATGGAGTTAGGCATATGGATGCTTGAAGCAAAGAACTCATTACACCCTTCCTTTTTCCGAAACAAAGATTCAAGGAATTTGCACCATTAAATATTTGTGCATAGTTTGCATAAAGCAAGATCAGAGTATGATTGATTATGGAACCTCTTGCTTGGAAGACAGATGGTTATTCATATTAATCACAATAAAATAATGTTTCCAATATTCCACTTACTGCATGAAAACTGTGCATGAACCAAACATTTATAGTAAGGCCATCTTTTTCTTACCTTCAGCCAAAATGGCACAGAAAATCATATAAACTATTTCTCCTAAACTCTTCATTCACAAGCTACTGCTGAAAGCCGGGGATGGGTAAGAAGTAATCCAGTTATCAAACTTTTTTTTTATAGTCACAAATAACTTTTTTAAGGTAGAAAATATTCCTTTGGCTTTATTCATGCTTTTGAAAACTTGAAAGCAGAATAGTAATGTTTGGCCCTGCACTGCAAATAATACTGCAATAATCTGAGGACCTCTGAATATTCTGCACAAGGGTAGCAAATGGCAAGAGAAGCTGGCAAAAGCTTAAAAACAGCTTTGAAATGTTAGTCATAAAATATAAGGGGGCAACATTCTTAGAGCAAAGCACCTAAACTTAAAAGACTTCTAAATCATATGCAAAGAACTTGCTTGGTTGAAAATCATTTTGTGCTTTAGTGGATTTGAGAGAAGAGGGTGACTGTTGTTTCTTTCTATGTGCATGCACATGTGTGTACTGTATATGTGTGTTTACTCTCTCTCTCTCTCTCTCTCTCTCTCTCTCTCTCTCTCTCTCTCTCTTTCTCTCTCTCTCTCTCCAGTGACACAGAGAATTGGTTCTGTGAATGTCCTCCTAGTTTCTCTGGAAAATTATGTCAGTTTTCAAACTGTGAACAAAATCCATGTGGGAATGGAGCAACTTGCTTTCCTAAATCCAACCAGGACATGGCATGCCTTTGTCCGTATGGAAGAACTGGAATTCTTTGTAATGATGGTAAGAACAATTTTGAGAACTAATCCAGACCCCCTACACACACACATTTTTCTTAGGAAAATGAAAGTGAGATGAAATCATCATTTGAAAGCAATTTCAATGTCAGAACATTAACCTATATGATCTGGATTCAACTTATTATGCTCCTATTTGAGATTAAAGTCATTAGTATTGCTAATAATGGGATGTACAAAGCTCTAAAATGTTTTGTTACCTCTTCACATTGTGCCAACACTTCCACCCTGCATCATGACATTCTGGTAGCAGTAGGCTATTTCTGAAGTAAAGCCTCTGAACTGGAAGTAATCTAAATCTTTCCTCTGAAACAATGTGTCTGGGACACTTCAATTTCTTTCCAGTTTGCATTACTTACTTTGGAAAACAACCAAAGTGCTGCTGGAATGGCATTATCCATAGGAATTTGCACATGGTCCAGCAGAGGAATAGAATATTCTGGAGTTCTCTGGAATATTTTATTTTCAAATATAGGTCAGTGGGTGTAGGCATGTTTTCTGTTAATTAGTTTAGTATTACACACAAACAAACATTAGACTGTGTAAATCTTGAAATACAGATATTACTCAACTTTCAACCATTTGTTTATCAACTGTCTGAAGATATAGTGGTGCTGAAAAAAATGACTTAAAATCGGTTCTCACACTTAAGACTGTTACACCATCCGCATGGTCATGTGATCAAAATTCAGGCGTTTGACAACTAGCATGTATTTCTGTTGGTTGCAATATCCCAGAGTCATGTGATCACCATTTGTGAGCCAGCTTCTGACAAGCAAAGTCAGTGAGGAAAAGATGGCTTTGCTTAATAGCTAAATATTTTACTTAACTACTGCAGAGATTCACTTAACAACCATAGCATAACAAAACTGGGCATGACTCACTTTTACAATCGCCTTGCTTAGCAGTGAAAATTCTGGTTCCAATCCTGGTCATACGTTGAGGAATTACCTGTAGGTGTTTCATAATTTATGGGAATACAAAGCACCTCTCTTCAAATTAATAAATATTACACAAGATTCTTGCAGCTACTTGGGAAGCCACTCCTGGTTGTCTTTACATGATGTGTTTGCACAGCCACATTGTTTCTCTGAAAAGAAGGAGAAGCAAGGCAGCCATGTGTGCACATCAAGACTTTTTTCTCATAGAACGCTCAGAACGGAGTTCCGGCACCTTTTTTGGATGGAACCTTGTAGGATAGGCAAGGCGGGTTGTATGACATGTGTGAGTTCCGGCACCTTTTTCTTTTACAAAAAAAGCACTGGTGCACATAGAAGTGATGGCTGTCAGGGACATCAATCAAAGTTACCAACTTTGCAAAAGATATAGCCATTTTTTAAAAATTTGGAGAGGGAAACGTTGTTCTTGTTTCTCCACACATTGCCAACATATTGAGAAACATAAGACCACTTGATCCTGGGTGTTTTCAGATGCTGTTTCAACCCCTCCTACTAGGTTAGATAAGCTGGGCACACTCCAGATCCCCTCTCTTAAAAGTTGCCATTTGATGAGACCTTGGACGCACACCTCCTCAGTGGCTGCCCCAGCCATTTGGAACACCTAAGCAAGATTTGAGGGATTCCTACCCTTTTAGCCTTCCAGAGGGCTGTGAAGACCTGACATTTGGGCTAGGTTGGGGGATGAGCTGCAAGAAGGTTTAGTCTGGCACCTCAGGAGAAGGAGGTTTGCTTTTAACCATCTTTTTAGGAATTGTTGTGAGCCACCTAGAGTTGTCATATAAGTGGCCATATATGTCCTGTAAATAAATAAATATGCAGCTGTGTCCAAAAAGACTAAGGCAGAACTATAAGAAATGTAGTTTTCGGTAGTTCCCTAATATCTGGAACATTGCCTTGGTCCCATGCAGTTATTGTAATGTTCTTGTTTTCTCCCTTTCTCCATACAAGACATCTTACCATGTTCCCAGCCAGAGAGCATGCTGCTCTACTAATCAAAAATTACTCTTCCCTAACAGATCAATCTTCCTTAACAGATTTTCTGTGAAAAGGTGAGAAAAATGAAAAAGAATAATTAATAGGAAAACATCCAGGGGAATTTAAGACAAACATGTTGAGGTTTGAGCCTGGTAAAATGTTGTGAATCAATGAATATGGAAGGATAATTATTCCAGAAAAGCTACAGCTGGCAATTAGCACAAATTACAATTGTAAGCCTATCATAAAAGAGACGCGGAGGCTCAGTGGGTTAGGACGCTGAACTTGTCGATCAGAAGGTCGGCAGTTTGGCGGGTCGAATCCTGAGTGCTGCATAACAGAGTGAGCGCCTGTTACTCGTCCCAGCTTCTGCCAACCTAGCAGTTCGAAAGCACGTAGAAATGCAAGTAGAAAAATAGGGACCACTACGGTGGGAAGGTAACAGCGTTCCGTGAGCCTTTGGCGTCTAGTCATGCTGGCCACATGACCACGGAGACGTCTTCGGACAAGTGCTGGCTCTTCAGCTTTAAAACGGAGATGAGTACCGGCCCCTAGAGTTGGAAACGACTAGCACGCATGTGCGGGGGAACCTTTACCTTTACCTTTAAGCCTATCATATTTGGAGTGGAAAAAAATCTGGAAAATCACTAACTGACAGCAAAGATGAATTTCTTTCTTGTCATCTATTGGTCACCCAGAATTTTGCAGGCAATATATGGTTGTGATACTCCATTATATTGAAAATGGGGAGTGCTGTTTCATATTTATTCATCAGAAGCATGGGAGCTATAAAGAGTAAGGAGGCCCCAAGAAATCCCAATTCTCTTTCCCAACTGGTATGTTTTAAGAAGGAAGAAAATGTATGTTTGAGTAATGATATTTTTTTAATGCTAACTTTCTGCAAACATTTTTTTTTGACAGCCATTAATATAACCTATCCTAGCTTCAGTGGGACAGATGCTTTTGGCTATACCTCATTCCTAGCATATTCAGCAATTCCAAACATCAGCCTGTGCTATGAATTCCACCTGAAATTTCAGCTGGCAAATCACAACTCGTCACTACAAGACAATCTCATCTTTTTCACCGGTCAGAAGGGCCAAGGTAAGGATTTGGAATTTGTTTCCCTATAGAAGCTAGGAAATCATGATGGAATGTTTATCATTTATCTGCCAGTAGCTAATCTTAGATGACTATATCAACATGTCCATTCAAACTCAAAGTAAGGATCTTCACGTTTCCCTGTATAATGGTACATGAGAATGGCCTTGGGAGACAGGAGGGAGAACATCAGATCGGACATCCAGTATGTAAAAGATAGTTTACAGAAGGAAAAGGACCATGGGAAACATTTCAGAAGAGCTCCTCCATAATTTTTCCTAGGAGTAAAAATGAATGGAAAAGGAAAATATTTCCAGCCTTGCAAGATTCTATTAATGTAATTTTACAATTAACATAGACTGCCTATTCCTGGTTGTGCTTCTACCTCAAAAGTCTAACACCTGCTTGCTCAGTTCCTTACTCCACTTTCTCTTTGAGGGTTGTCAGTTCCTCACTCTCCCTGTCAAGCTTCACATATTTGTTTTTACTATGAAGATATGACACACTTAACGAATTTTAAAAATAATAATAGAAATAACTATAAATAAAAAACTAAGAAGAGCCCTGGGTAAATGCTGCTGTTTTGCCCCTGTCTTGGCTCCTCCCTGTAATATTTATATTCTCATTATTATATGATAATGAATGGAATGAATAATATTATAAGAATAATGAAGAGAAATAAATACGCATTCATCTTTTCTAGTTTTCCAATTTTGGTATATTATTATTACATAGAAAATAATGTTTCCGCTGAAATCCTGAACAATAATAAACCATCTGTCTATCTTCGTACCTATATATTTACTTACTTACTTAACTAACTTTTCTAAGACACCATTATATGAAACGTCAAATGATATATCAAGGGCTATAGAACATATCAGAATATAGAATACATCATGATCCCTCTGCCAAAAACCAAAGGGCCCCACAGAAGGGAAGACTCATCATCTCTTTTTTGACTCTTAACCAACATCCACCAGCTTTCCTCTTAAGTATAAAAAGAATTTAGCAGGCAACCAGCAGGCCAGGGTGAGATCCAATATTATTAGAATCACCCAACCATCTTGATATGCCACCATAGCTGAGTAAATGTAGACTTCGTTCAGATTTATTCCTTCATTTACTTTCTAATGTATTCTCTTTTGCTTACAATGCCCAGTTGATTGGCAGTATTAAGCTGAACTTAGATGATCTTCAATCACTAAGGAAGTTTTCACCTATTTAGTACTTTGGTAGCAGTCCACCAAGTCCCAATAAAAGTTAATGCCAGATTTGTATTCCAAATTTGCAATGAACAAAGTAGCATTTTCAGTTACTTGTGCAGTTGCCTCAGTAGTTTGGTAACTTTATACACATGTTTGCATCTCTAAAATAATTTCAGAGGGGTTTTTTGTCATCCTTGGAACACAGCTAGTCAACAAATTGGTGGATTTTATTTAGAGACCTTTCAAATATATCTCTAATAATTTGCTCCTCCATCCTGACTCCTCCTCTTTGATCAGGATCAGAAAATATTAGCCACTCAGAGCAAAGAAAACCAAACTACAAGTTACTACTATAATAAACTAAAATCACAGCTTTCAGACTTTATGTTTCTCCATCAGCTTTTTTTTTTACTCTTTACTCTGGCTTGCCTTAGCAGCCTTCTTCCTTGTTGTTTTTTAACACTAAAGAAATCCCTAAAATGGTGCAGGTCTTTCAAAAAGGTGTAGCAGGCTGTAATTAAAGACAGCCTCTTTTATCTTGATTTAGGAAAGAATAATAGTCCTTGAAGGTCATTAAGAAATGAAAGGCACAACTTACTGTCCATTTGAAAGGTAAATTTGAAAACGGCAGCTTCTTCAACCACAAACAAATTACAGCACCACCATCACCACTACCCAAGATTTTGGCAGGCACATAGCTTCAAAGGCCAGTTCCAGAAGCTGCTTGCAGGCTTTCAGCTGTATTGGAGAGTCTTGAGGGGAAATTTTTAGACTCCCCGTCATCTGAGTGAGTCATAAAAAACTGAAGGAATGCCAGTCTCTTCAGTTAGTAGCTGAAGAACCCTTCAGGGATCTCTCCCTGAGAGTCTATTCAGTGGGCCATATTCATGGAATTTGATTTTCTGATGGGCAGGAACTACAACAGAAAGACTCACTTTCATGCAATGCAAACAAATTAGCCATAATAAGATAATTCTGTCAAGCTAGCTTTATCACAATTACCTAAAGTGAAGTCTCTTTAACAGGTTCTTTGACAGTGATGTGACTGTTCTCGTTCCAGGTGTTACTGGGGATGATTTCCTAGTTCTGGGCCTGCGAAATAGTAGCTTGGTATACAGTTACAACTTGGGATCTGGAATGGCAACTATTACTAGCGAGCCACTTGATCTGACACATCGCATTCACACAGTCAGCCTTGGCAGATTTCTTAGAAACGGCTGGATGAAGGTAAGCCTTGCTTTAAAACAGCTTCATCTCACTATTGTAGCAAGGACTAGAATTGTGGCTATCATGCTTTTGGGCTACTCCACAATGCTGCTATTAGGATAAAATGGGAAGAAGAAAAATGTAACTTTAATCTGACGTTGATATGCTTTTAATCTGTCTGAGAGGCAGTATAGTGTAGTGGTTCAGGGTTAGATTTGCACCAGGAAGACCCAGATTCTTTATCTGCAGGCATCTGCGGTTCTCTTTTAGCTTAACATATTTCACATTGCTGTTATTGGGGTGGAGGGGTATCAGAGGAGAGAGTATTATACATACCAGCTTGAGTTCCTGTATGAAAGATGGAGGTATAAATATAATAAATAAATAAAGATCTATACATTCCATCCTGAATTCCTTTGAAGAATGTGAAAAATAAATAACAATGAGTTTCACTTAGATATACACAGAAAGGCATAGCAGGTGCCCAGTTTTAAGAGATAAATCAATCACAGTGAATTTTGCTTGGTTATGATATAGTACCTTATATACTGCATTGTATTTTTCAATAAATTATGGTTAAGATGAGTCATGATTTAGTGTGTTGCATAAAACCAGTAATGAGAATTTACTAAAGGTTTTGTGCAAAGATTTGCAATAAACTATACAAAAGTCCCCCCTTCTGAAAGCGTATTTCATTTTTCATTTGCTATCTGCCTACCACCACGACCTCCATCCCATTTTTATAAATTGCTCCTGAATTTTTAAGGAAGACTGAGAAATAATGGATGCAAAAATTTCTGCAAAATATGGAAACACAAGCAAAAAGCCCTTTTAATCACAATCCAGGAAATTAAAAATTTTCCAATTATTTTCAAGTGAATTACAAGGCAAAGGAATTTCCTTCTCTGTTAATGTATATAAATATTTTATTTATTTTAGCATTGTGATGAGAAATAATATATTTAGTTGTTCATGAGTTGCATATTATTGTTTCTTTGAAAGGCGGACAATCAAAAAAACAAAACTATTACATCACCAGGAAAGTTGACGGGACTCAATGTTTTTAGTCAGTTTTATGTAGGAGGTTATATTGAATATATTCCAGAATTCTTACCCAAAGGATCCAGTTTTAAGAATGGCTTTCAAGGTAAATAACAACGTTATCGCTTTTGTGTATCAAGTCATTGTATTCATAGTGATACTTTTTAATGAAATAAACTGGTTTTCTACTAAACATAGAGGGCTCAAGCTTTATATGGACCTTAGCTAAGTCTAAAACAGGCATAGCAAAATTTCTCACAGATGTCAACTGGTGAAAAAAGAAAAAACACTATCACATAGACATCTGAAGCAATAAAAAGATTTGTAAGTGTGGTTGAATAGCACTACAGCAGAACGCATCAATCTCAAAACAGCTCTGAGGGTCCCAAATAAATTCTCTCTGGAATGAAACAAAATAAGGTCACTGCTGCAAAGATAGAATTAAGAATAGCTTGGGGCAGGAGACAGTGTGGAGCCTGTAAGGAAATCAGAACGCCTGGAAGGGGATGAGATAGTTATCCCCAAAGAGTTCAGAGGAACAAAAACATATAGTTGGGGAAAGGATATAAATCAAAGAATTAGGGTTGAACTCAGGAAATCTTGGTAGTCTCAGAGCTCAGTTGTTTGCTTGCAGACATTTCATTACACTTGCAATGATGATATTGCCTAGCTAGGTAATAAAACAGCTGCAAACAAGCAACCTAGCTCAGAGAGCACCCCAAACTCCAAAGAGATAAAGGCTGATAGAGACAGATGCAGGAGGGAAAAAAAAGAGGAGAAGCAGAGGTGTGCTGGAAGTGAAGGGTAAGAAAAAGAGAAAGAAAGAGAAATGGGCAGCCTAAAAAGATAAAAGAGAGTCAGACATTTCAAGTAGGAAAAGCAGCTTGCTTGAATCTAAGGCACGGGTGTCAAGCTCACCATGTCACGTGACGTGTCGCAATGTAGCGTGACTTTTTTTCTTTCCATTGCTGGAGCTGAGGTGGGCACGGCGTCCATATGATGCAATTGGCCTGCCGGTCGGCAGTTTAACACCCCTGGTCTAAGGACAAGATTTACAGAAAGGGAGAGGCCAAAGAACTACTAAGGGAAGAAGAGAAGGCACGAACCTAATGTGGAGTGTGAGGGGGCGGCCATCTCAAGGATGAAGAGTGTCTAGTAGGTGTCAACAAGGGAAAGAGCAAGGCTGAGAGGAAGAGCTGCACTCCAGTGTGTGTTACCTGGGAGGGGATAGGGGTTGGCTGAGTTAGGAGGAAGTTCTGGAAGAACGGAGCAGCCGAAAGGAAGACACTTGCAAGGCAGAAAGAGTTTATAAAGGGGGTGAAGAAGAGCTGAGGTCTGCCTGTTGGGTGAAGGAGGTAGGGAGACTGCCCAGATCTCTGGCCCATCCTTTTGGGATTGAGGGATTTGTTCAAACTGAGATCTCGTATTCTTTAAAGTGGCTCTTGTGTCTGTGTAATGCTGCCTGTGCACTGTGTGTGAATATGCATGGGTCATGGGTCCTGGATGTAAAAAGTAAACTAAATCTGTTCTGCTCTTTAGAACCAGGGGTTTATTTTCCTCATTTGATTTGTGCGGGGAAAGGCAAAGCCATCCTTTAGAGAGGCCTCCCGCTGGTTGACAGCAGGCTTCTTTATCGTGAATTGGAGAAAATTTTGGGAAGCTACAGAGAGCCTGCTTTAGAGGCTCCCTGGGGCAGAGGTAGGCAACCTCAGCTCTTTTATGACTCATGGACTTCAATTCGCAGAATTGGCTCAGGAATTCTGGGAGTTGAAGTCCATGAGTCATAAAAGAGCCGAGGTTGCCTACCCCTGCCCTGGTGAATTAGCTTTTTCAACACTAGAGGTAGCTATTGTGGTGGTGGTGGTGGGGAAACAGGGCTCCCCAGGACCTACACAAACAATA